>QVNW01001992.1:0-25066 GCA_014825475.1 Pseudomyrmex flavicornis
ATGTCGATGTGAACAAACAAATTCGACAATGAATCTACTAGAGATAAGTCGGTTTATACTTGTATATAAGTAAAATTGAAAAGATACGAAAGAGGTTAAGCTATTTAATAATCCAAAGAAAGAGTGAATAATTTCACTTCTTTCGAAAAGTAGAAGTTTCACTCTTTTCGACTGGCAGTATTTTCATTATCGCTTGAAGTGACTTTTCACTCCAAAAGAGTGAGATCTCAAAAAATTTAGAGAGAAAATTTATACACAATATAATACACATATGCACATGTTTTTCACATTTATCGGTTTCAAATTAAATTTATTTAAATAAACTACCATATGTGTGTTGTTATCGGAATTATTTTAGTTGTAAAAGCTAATAAGGATTTATACGTGTGTCTTATAAATTGGAAAGATAATTTATAGATAAACATAATAAAATTTAGCCAAATGTTATTATACATGCGCACATCTGTTCAGCTTGTTACGCGTGCGAACGATTGTAATCATTTTGATATAGTATAATTACTCTTGAGAAAAAGATTATGTCTTACAAAAAACGTAATTCTCTCTCTCTCTCTCACTTTATACAATGTTATAAAAGGTAACGCGTCACACAAGTCACTGTGACAATATCTTAACAGTTTTGTTTACGTAAAATAATTTTTAAATAACCTTGACTAATTTTTAAATAAACTTGACTTTACGCATGAAAGCGATTCGATAACGTAATGTAATACGATAAAACTGCGTTAATCTGATACGGTGATAGTCAGTTTAATAGCTTGATAATTATAAATAATACTGAATTTGGATGATTTAAAGTATGAAACGCAATGTTTTTTTTTTTTGTTACTTTTCCTGATCTTTAGAATTGTTTGTTTAGTTGCATTATGAAAGAAGCCAAAAGAATCTAAAGTATCTGGAGAGATAAAGATACTGCGTATTATTTGTTATACTTTGCGGAAAGACTTCAAAAATCTGAATATAAAATACACTAATAAACATGTGTCTCACAAACTATATTAAACACGTTGATGATATTTGTAAGGAATAAATGCGTATATTAAAATGAACACGCATCACGTGTTCATTACTTATTGAAAAATATGCGGTAAACATCGGTGAATAATACATATGGCGCGTAGTACGGCGCGTTGTTGTAACTTGAGAAGACGAAACTTTAAAGTTCAAAGGAATATATGTACGTTGATTAACAGAAATATATATGCACACGTTATAATCCGATGACAGTTTTAAATTGATCTGAAAGAACCGATAAAATGTTTTCCGCAAGCCAGACTGCTCTCTAAATCATGGAGCAGGAAGTCCGAGTAATCGGAAGCTTTCAAGGCTGAACTGTCTAGTTGCTGGCGAAGAAAAAAACCATCGGGAAGATGATGCGCAGCTTATCTCGTCGAGACGTGACGAGAGAACGCTATTTCATGGAGAATCATGTTCGAATTTTTGTCCGAAACGTTGCACGCGACGGCTCGAGTTCTCTTCTCGCTCGAAAGCGTTTTATTTTTTGATAAAAAAATCATTTAAATCAACTTAAATTTGCTTAAATATCAGAGAGAAAAGTTACATTGCAAAATGTGTAAAACATATTTTGAAACAAAACTTAAAACAATGTACAATACATTTTTTTATATGTATTATAAAAACAAACTATATCCTTCACATTTGTTTTTGTTTTTGTATTTCGAGTAATAGAGGAGTTTTAAAAAATGTCAAGCAAATGTTGTGATTAGATCAGCGTAATTTGTACGATATAAACAGATACATTTCTCGCCGACGTAAGATTTGCTTTGATTAGTGGATTGTATTCCGCTTGGACTTCTTTTTCGACACTGTCACATGACGTAATAATGTGTTTAGTCTGCTGAATGTTTTAGACTTCGTGATATTTAGAGAAGTGTGATGGTGTGCGAGCGTCTGCTTCTCTACACAACGGGAAGAAAAAGATGAATATCGTCTAGAAAAAATTTTTAGCCTGCGGCGCTATTATACAATCTTACGAAATGGTCAAAATATTAATAAAAACTTTCTGTCTAGCGCAAACAAGCTTTCCGTTTTTTTTTTGTTTTTTTTGTTTTTTTTATAGTCATATATCAATCCACCATTAATCTAATCCAACACCATTACGTTTCCCTGACTCATATATATTTACACCGCTCCGTTAGTCAATCGTAAATCCAAACTACTTGAACAACAGATTTCTTTTCTTTTTGTTTAATTACTGATAGAATTTTATTTTACTGATAGAGTTACAACGCGGCCTTGATAAGCTCTATACGAAAATTATTCTATTTTCTACGTACATGTGGCGCGTAGCTGACCGAGCCAACTTTAGATTTCTTTGGCACCGCGCCAAAAGTCAAATGTGAATATCCATATCGCATAAGTCGTACATGACGGGACGTGAGCTATCGCCGGATTTTCCTGTTGCTTTTATTTATCGAGATCACTCGTGGTCGCGTCTGACGTAGAGAAAGATCCTTTGAAGATCCATTCATTGTGCGCGAACAAACGTCGAGCAAATGTCACGATTCTCCCAGACGAATCCGACGCGCGGTAATGAGGACTGAGCTGCCTCGCCCGCGGAAATAGTATCTAACCGCTGATCCATGCCTGATATTGGACACACGAGAGAGCGGAGGAAAATTAAAGATGCCGCAGAAATTCCCCGTCGTCCTTCTTCTACGTCGCCCTATATACACATCTCGCGTCGTAGACGAGAGACCCTCACCGGTTTCAAACGTCTCGTCGTCTGAAACGACTCGTCAACATCCGCCATTTCTTATCGCCTCCATTGGATTCGAAAAACAACAGCGTCGAATTTAACCTTTTACTAGAGTAGTAACGCGTGTACACGACTCCGACCGGTTATTATTATTCGAGCCGATAGAATTCGAATTGAGAAGAAGAGAGATGACAGGCTTTACTGCCGTGTTTTAGTTTTATTATTGTACAAATTATGTGATACACAATATGTAGATACACAATATATAATTTATGGCTTATAAGATGTAGAAGTATGATAATTTAGAAGGTTGTTCAGTTTATTATGCTTGAAGAAGCGCCTCGTCTGTGATCGAGACGTTGTAAATCGCAGACATTAATTAAACGCGCCGACGGGATCGGTTGTCGCGTACGCGGCATAATTTGTGATTAGGCACTTAATCATTATGCGATTTAACCAGACGGAGCCCTCTACTACATGCCTGCGCGTACGCTTCCTTCCTCGTGTTCTCGTATTTCTTCTTTACTCCCGTTTCGTTGGAATGTCGCGCGTCCGATTCATCCGTCGCAGCACGCGACACCCTTCGGCAGCTGCACGGATCGTGTTCCACCTTGTAACTCTTCTACGTCACTTCCGATATCCATCTGCTTCCCCTAATTTCCTTGTGTTACATGCCACACTTCCGTTCAAATGAATACAAGTCTCATTCAATGTATCATTTCATCTTTATTTTCGAAACAGTCAATCTCTTTATTTCAATAATAACATTTTAATTTCTTACAAATATTTATTATTGATATAAATATTTATTATTAATCATGTCAAAATTAGGATTGTGTTTCACATGTGTGCTTGCGATTTTAATTTGCAAAGAAGCTCTTTTTTTTTATTTATTTATTTATTTTTTTATTTCGTTGAATTGAGAATATCGGATTTGTGAGACTGTGGTTTTATAGATACTCCGATCTAAAAAGTGCGCTCGAAGGAGGAGTTTCCGTTCTCTCAGATTAGAAAGTTTATAAAAGTGCGTCTCTCTCTCGCATTCCGGTCTGAGAGTGTTCGTCTGTGTTCGGGGAACGAGCGCGGAATATCGAAAAGTCGAAAGGCTCGAACGGATGAACAAACGGAGAATATATATATAAAGAAGAGGAGACAGAGGGAAATTCCTCTTCTCTTGGACGATTTGCGTGTTTCCGATAGGCGGGTATTGGTTTTAAAATGACCGTCTGGTCGGAGAAGAGACGATTGCGTTGCGCGCCTACGCGTGGGTGCGAGCGCGCGCGGATTGCGCAATCCACTCCGAAATTCAAATCCCGATTCCACGAAGCGATCGAAGAATCGGGAAGGCGGATCGAGGAGCGTAGTATCTCCTGACGGATCCCGAGAAGAGAGACCTTATCTTGATTGCCGTTCTGTGCCTCCGTTCTCTTTCTCTCGCGGTCCCGACGTGTCGGCCAGCGAAGAGACCATGCAAATTGCGCGATTTCCATCTCTTTTTCGTTCTGTTTCTCCATCTGCCCCCGCCTCTCCCATCCCGTCTTTACCCCGTCGTACAATCGTCTCTGCGGATCCGATCGGTCGCCGGTCCAGGCGATCAAGCGCGTCGGTGGAATGTTTTTTTTTTTACAATTCCGATCGGGGGAAACGAGCGTAAGGCGGAATAATTTGGCGCGCGTGGGCAGCGCGTCTTAAATTCTCACTTGGATGTCTCCCTGAAGGGGAGAGAGCAGACGAGAAAAGGCCCCAAAGGAAAGGGCCTCTCTTCTCGTCTGACTCTATCATTAAGGAAGGCGTATCTCGGATGCACTGCCCTGCGACTCGATGCCAGGTGAGACCCCAGGTTCCTCGATATTTACGCACCGGTTTTTCTGCGGCTCTCCTCTCTCGCTGCTCTTTCTCTCTCCACGTTGTTGTTTGGCATTGCCATCGCACAACCGACGCCTCGCATATTATCCTCCCCCGAGCTATGAAAACAATTCTGAGAAACATCGGCGGGCGATACAAATGTCGGTTGTTATGCTCGAGTTCCATCGCGATAGCGAAAAACCTGCTCTGACACTAACTGTTTTCTTTTTTTTTTTTTTTTTTTTCCTAAAAATCACGTAGCTCTAGCGCGAGAGCCGAAATTCTGCCACGTTCGCGAATTAATTGATGAGAGAGGAGACCGCGACTAATTTCCAAAGACAGCGGATTCCTTCACGTCCACGTCGCGGAGCAACACGAGTAGAATCGACGCGTCGCATTGAGTCGAGAACTTCGTACTCCGATGTCTCTCTCTCTACGCGCTTCCGTCGTGATCATCCCCCATGGATGCACAAACAAGCAGGCGTAAGGGACTTGACGCCGCCGCTGACAAGGACGACGCGCAATGCGCGTTAGGAGTGAGTGTGCGAAGGACTAATTTAACTTGGGCGAGGCCCCGCGCGTTATTTATTTTGGTACGTCTAGACGCCAGATTGTCTGTTCGCATGTCCGATCCACGACGGAGAATTCGGTGATGACGTCAGACGGCCGTTGCATCGTCGTCGTTACCGCTGTCGCGCCGCTCACTCGCCGCACGCGGGATCAAATTGCATCGTGTGTCTCTCCTTCGCTCTCTCACCCTATAACCCTCAGACGGACGCGCTGTGCGCAGTTAAGCCCGCGTGTCTGCACGCCCGCGCGTGATCGCACGTGGGTACTTTATGTACCCGACGTGTCTTCCGAGTCTGAGGGGCCGGTTTCATCGACGTCGCGTAACTTTAACCTTAGTTTAACACTCATCCTTTGTCCCTCTCTCTTTCTCTGTCTCTCTTCCTCTCCAGGAATGAAGCATAACGTGTCTGTATGGTTTAGTCAATTCACTATGTTTTCGCACTTGAGACTAGAGCTAGAAATAGCTGGAGTGTGTTTCACTAACGTTGCGTTTAATTTTAAACGCTGTTGGAGAAGACGATTTTCTTTCTCTCGTTCCCGTCTCTCGTGATCTCTAATTCTAGTTTCTAATTCGAGAGAGAAGAAACACACAGGAGAAACCGAATCTCGTGAGATTACCATATTTCTCAATTCTCTCAACGGAATGTTATGAACTGTCGCGTATGAGAAAAACAACTTATCCTTGACTGTATCTTTCATCAGATAAAATTTAAACTGGAATGGGATGGATCAACTTGGATGCTTCGAACGTATTTAGAAAGGGCACATTCGGTTCGCAGAAGTCACACGTACGTAATTTAAACGCGCGCCGTGTACATGCGAAGTGTGGCATAAAGTATAAGAAAAGTGTGTGTGTTCGGGGACACCGTAATACACTTCCTTCGAATACACGTGGCCCCCCACCAAACACGTCGGCCAACTCGGTTCGGACAGGGGTGAATAAGTGGTTACGTCGTTGGTTTCGATTCATCGATTTGTTTACCGGCGAGTCTTCTGTTTTTCTTTTTCTCTTTTTTACGCTCGTCATTGACGGTCCCACGAATCGATTTGGAAACAATGTATTGCGTTACATTTTCAAATATATTTTATGACTGTCGCGACGCTTTTATTTTGAAATGCAAAAGAATAATTTTTACAAGAATTTTTTTTTTTTATTTTTTAAATGTGCGCGATATATTTTTTTTTGGGTATTGTGTTTTAAAATATATTGTTGTTGAAAAATTTTTTTTTAAATAAAAATAGCACATCTCCGGGTATGCGAGACTAAATCAGGCTAAATTTCTGATGCGATTGCGTTGGAACGCAATTTGTCTTACACGTATATTTTAATACAGTTGTCTGACAACCGTGCGAATTAATATTTATGAAAATACATTACGTAAGTTATGTTTACTAGAAAACTTATATATATATACATAAAAAAAAAAAAATATCTACACATAATGAATAAAACGTGAGAGTATATTTAACAAATCACCGAGCTCATTAAACCGACGTTTTGTCTCGCCTATGCATATTTCATTTCGACTATTATATATTTCATTCACTAAATAGCTTCTTATATTGGATAATGAAGCGGAATCGAAGTTCCGCGCATTTCCACACGTGGCAACAAAGTGAGTCTGTCACGGATTCTCTTTTTTTTTATTTTTTTTTTTCCTCGGTTACATGCCGTCGGCGTGTGTTGGCATGTATCGCAGTTTTACGCACTCGCGCGGATCGGGTGCATTTATTAAAAGCGATACATTATGATTCAAAGATCATATCTTTCGATTCGTCTAGACAGCGGAGAGGGAGACACCCTATAAAGTCGCACGTGGCTGCTCCTGAAACGACTATCCGAATACGACGAGCCTTCTTGTACATTTCTCTGGTACAGGTCTCGCGCGAGCGTTTCTCGCCGTACATTCCTGTGTGACTTCATCTCTCTGTTTTTTTTCTTCTTCAACTTCACATTTCGTCGCCAAAGTTAAACCTGAAGCCGCTCAATCAGAGATACTTTATCTCGCTGGCCGACACTTCGTGGAAACCGACGAATGAACGAAGAAAAAAGAGACTTCTGTCTCTTTCTCTCTCTCTCGTTTTTCGTTCCTCCTCGTGCGGTTCTTCAAGTAAGTAGCGAAGTACCTAAAAAGACATCACTGCGTGATCGCACGGCAGAAGATTAAAGTCGATTTTTTGGTAGCGAAAGTCCGGCGGCGGAGTGTCAATTGCATTCACGGAGGTGAAAGGAGGAAAAAAGTAGATAATACCCACCTGCAAGAAGACCGCAGACGTTGTTTGTAAGTAGATTCTCTGGGGAGGGGACCACGTGAGTAACTCGTACGATCGAAATACAAAGCCGACAATTCCGCAACAAGCTTCGCGAAATTCAATGCGAAGCAGTACAGATATAAGCGCGACGCGCGGACGAAACGAGATCGGGACAATCGCGGGAATCTGGTCAGCGGACCAGCTCGATTCGGCACGATCCCCGGGTAATCATCATCGGGAGGCAGATTCGCGGCGAAGAGGAAGAATATAAAGAAGAGAACGAAAAAGAAAGAGGAAACGGTGACGGAGCAAAGGGGGCGGAAGAAGAAGGAGGTGAAACGTCGCGAGGAGAGAAAAGGCTGTCCTCCGCGGGATTTCGGTGCGCGAGGAAAAGGGGTTACCCGGGTTTGAACGAGTGGAGGAGAAAGAGTGGAGGCCGACGTGAGAGGCGACGGTGGTGGAGAGAGAGAGAGAAAGAGAGAGATAGAGAGAGAGAAAGAGAGACAGTGGGAGAGAGATAGCGAGTAGAAGAAAGACAGAGACAGAGAGAGAGAGAAGGATAGAAGGGGGAGGAGAGGGAAGAAAAAAGGAGTCATCGTAGTAACACCGGCGCGTCTCCTCTCGCGGCTTCGTCGTTAGACAGAAATGTGAGTAGACAGAATTATGTCTGTGAGCTGGCCAGCACCACGGCTCAGTTGAGACTTACTGCTCAGAGCGTGCACACGCATACTACGAATCCTTCCTACTTACGCACCTCGAGCCTTCCTCGTGCGATTAGAACTTAGTCTACGACTCGCCGGCAGAACCAATCACGGTCCAGTTCGCTAACACGCCTCCGTACGAAACGGTTTCCTCTTCTTTACGTGCTTTGACGTGCTTGCAGAGAGTTGCCCCATTCGTAGAAGCGCCGCGGCTTAAAGAGTGTGACGAAGTGGCACGCGGAGCCAAGCGCTAATCGAGGTGACACGTTCTCGAGGACGATTTCGATCAAAATTCGAAGAAGATTCAAGGAGAAGAGATTCGCGCTTCCTCATTTTCCGCAGTGATAGATTGTAGAATTGAACGATATTCAAATCGATAACAGAGACTGAAAAAACGCGACTTATCAGCGGAACTTCGAAGGAGGGTGAGAAAAGGTCGGAGCAAAAAATTTCGGAGATTATTCTCGCGAAAGTTTTGAAGCTCGTTTTTTTGCGGAATTACTCGAAAATTATACACACACACACACACACACACACAGATTGAAAATAATTTCTGAAAACACAGTCGAGCATTCCAAGTTGTTTCATTCTCTGCGATCAGCGACTGCGTAGCGACTTTGAACGCATTACGAGCATATATTAAGCTTCTCGGACGAATTTCATTTACCTGCGATAAGATGGGCATTATGAAATTTTTCGTGTTTCTTTTATTGATGATCCTCGCTACCGACGCATCATCTCATCATCATCATCATCGTCATCACGGTTATTATCCGGAACACAGACAAGAGGACAGCCACGTTGATGTTGTCGAACGAGAAATCGGTGTCGGAAGTAAGAACGATGCAGACGCTTTACAAACGGAATCGTCGGAAACGAATAAAAAACATTCGGAAACCTTAAATAATGTCGAAGCACTTCCCTTCAGCCCACGGAGACTTGAGAGGATGTTGGAAAAAGCGATCTTAAGGGTAATCACGGGTGATCTTGGCGCGGCCGAGATGTTGATGCTGAAGAGCTTAAATTACACTCCCGAGGAAGTGCACGTGATTCGCCAGCGAGAATTCGAACGCAAACGGAAGGATGAGGAACTGAGAAAAAGGGCCGAGAAGAGATTCTACAATGAAAATCTGTACGGAAATAAGGCGAACAATTGGAATTCAATGGAAGTTCCCGATTCGACTTCCCGCAACGACCCCGACGATGATAACTCGGCAAACGAGAAAAGGAAAAATCAATATGACGACAAGGATTTTGATTTCGACAAATACAATCGCCAGGCGGTGATCGATTATGAGGATCGAGCATCCAAGTACAATCCGCAGCATTCGTGGTCCGAAACGATGAATTTTGATTACGAGGACGAGTCGCGAATTTCTGGAGAACGAAACTCCATGGAACCTCATGTAATCTTCAAGATCCCTTACGACGATTCTGAATTCGACTCCAGCTCGGACGAGAGACCGTCGAAGGTTGAACCGAAACATCGCGCTCCCTCGACCTTGAGACAAACGACTGCCAAGAACGTTGCTAACTCCTTTCACGCTTCGTCATTGTCTTCTTCTTCTTCTTCGTTCGCTTCTTCTGCAGCTACTGGGCACTCTCCACTTCCCGTAGTGTACCAGCTGGGCAAAGACTCTAGGTCCAATTATGCCAGGAAAGGACGTTCCTTCAGCACGACTCCAGAACCCGAGACTCCAGAACCCGTTGATATCGCGAACGCGATGTCCAGCACGACGGAGAACACGGTCAGCAAGAAGACCAGCGAGTACGAGGGGCTGGAATGGGTTGAAGATGATGTCTACAGGGTGATACCGGAGTTCGAAGATTTGCAGATATACGCCGATGAGAACGAGCAGTCGGATTACGAGGGGCAGAATCCGGATGGCAATGATACCGACACGGCGGGATATCAGAACGATGATCCAGACTCGGTGAAACTTTACGGCATGAACGCATCCAATGAGAACGCATCGCAGACCAATCTATCCGCCTATCAGCAAATGATGATTGCTCATCATCGAGAGTAAGTTGAAATAAAAAAAAAAAAAAAAAAAAAAAAAAAATTCACAAAGAAAAGAGTAACTTGACAATATTCTGTCGATTGTCACGAAAGAAAAGTATATTAGTTTTCAAATAATTAGGTTTCTTAAAGATCACACACTTTTCCTCGTACCGAATCGTAATTGTAAGTTACAATTATATTAAATGTTGTTCATCACGCGCTCTCTCCGCTTGGCAAATGCAAATCTAGTATCTACAACGTGCTTTTTGTATCTTCTAGAGAAAACGTAACTTCAAGCTTCGACAGGTAAGCCTCCATGGAGGCCTTTAGGTAAGGCGTTCCGGTGTGCCGTGCAATTTTTTCCTCAGTTATTTTCGAATGCGCTTCTTTTAATACTCTCTTCGCTTGCGCATCACACAGTTCTATTCTCGTATTTTGCATGAAACGTGTCATATCGCCGATGCAATAAAGTTAGCAATAATGTTTTCGCTCCCATCTGAAAAGAAATTATCTACACATGTGTGTTTTGCTACTAATAATGCAATTGTCTGTGATTTTTACGACATTTTTGGCTATATATATTTTATAGCTTATACACGAGCCAATTTTGCGTTTCTCGCCAGTTTCGACCGCCAAGAAATTGCGAAAATCATTCGCGCATGTTATTCTCGCGGTATTTACGTTTCATAGATTTCTGCGTCGCACTCGAGATCTTTTGCTCTTTATTATGATATACTTTTGTTAAACAAATCTTCATTGGCGCGTGTGCGCAATCTAAGAAAAATCTTAAAAGAGAGATAATGATTTGACGTGTCAGAAAGTTTGCTTCAGAGAGTTTTACGTAATCTCGTTTGTTGAAACACACGCGCGGATCTTTTTGGCAAGTTTGCCGACGTCGTCGGATCGGCATTAGCGTTCTCAGCAAAACGTTGCCCTCGTCACGTAAAAATATCTCGATGAACAGATAAAAGTATCGCGGAGTCGGGGAGAAGCGAAGAAAAACTTAGCGAAGCGTCAGGAAAATTTTGCGCTTTGTAATTTTCGCTCGTGAGCGGAGGCGAATTTTTCGTGCAATTTTTATTTGTTCTTTTTACACAGAGCGCATCTGACGACGAAGGGATAATTTCTTCTTGTTCCGCAAATAATTTGTATCCTTGTAAAAAAAAAAAAAAAAAACAAAAAAAAATTGTAATCTTCGTAAAAAAGAATCGATATCATATTCGTAACTCGCGGAATATTCTGTATCAGCCGCGACGTCAGCACGCTAATCGGAATAATCATTTCGTAAAGGGACAAGCCCGCAGGGCGATAAAGTCTGCGCGAGGGACAGGTTTAGGACAGTGCTCAGCTAGGAAGGATACGCGGTGGAAATTCCGCTGCGGTCTCTATGTTTTTAAATCGCTCTCTCCCGCTTCCCCGACGACTGCTCGCAGCCCCACTCGTGTGTGAGTGCGCGGGCGTTTCTTTTATTTTATTAAGTCTAGACGCGTAAAATGCATTCGTGCCGGCACTGGCGTAGCCCGTCTCGAGAGTCCTCCGAGCGCGTGCTGTTGCCGATGCATTCGTGCATCGCTCGCACGATCGTGAGCGCGGTTGCATCGTCGGGAATCCGCCGGATATTATCCACCACGCTTTACACGGCGTCTGCTTTATTTCTAATCCGCACTCTCATCTTCCATTCTCGATTCACACGCGACAGAACGAATTTATCTCTTCAAAGTGGTAAATTAGTTTACATCTCGCGACATTTCAAATTCAAGATTTATCGTTTCGATCTGCGTCTTTGACTCGTGTTTTCCGATGACAAAAATGTGACTGTTGTCTTGTAAATCTTTCTCGTTTTTAATTGCTTCGCGACCACTGATTCCCTAGATTGCGCGATAAGCGAACGCCGGGCGGTTGATCTAAATGATGACGGGGAAACGGAGAGGGGGAGGATGTCATGTCTGGGCATCTGGACGAGCCTCTTTCGCGACGAGAAGCACAATAGGAGTGAGAAGCGCGCGCGACGAATGCCGCCCGCGCAATTTCATGCCTCGAGACACCGAGTTGAGCACCCCCATAATCGCCGGGTGTCTAGTCGGGCTGCAGTTAGAGAACTCTCTTACGAGGTTACGTAACACATTTCAATTTAATGCGTTGACCTTGTCTATGCGTCTCTCTTCCTATGTCGACGAAGACGGAGCGACAGTGCGCGCGACGGAGAGAGAGGAGGAAGTTTTCGCCGGTGATCCCCACGGACCCTCCACTTCTATCTCTCTCTGTTGCTCTCCCTTTCTCTCTCTCCTTTTCTCTCTCTCTCTCTTTCTCTCTCTTTCTCTTTCTTTCCCCTCTATCCCCTTGTTCTGCATCGCGCCGCTACCAGCACCGCCGCCGCCGCCGCCGCTGCCGTCGCACCGCCAGACGGTGCAATGTGCATTTTTACGGACGGCCCAATCAGGCCGCCGCGCCGGTTACACGTCGTCGGCCTATCGCGTCTCGCAAGGAACCGTTTCTTCACTATTCTTTCTCTCCATTTCTCTCTTTTTTCCCATTCGGCTCTTTTTTCTTAAATTCTAACAGACATTCCGGGGCCCGTGCATTAAAATTTTCACCGTCGCGCCGATTGCGCTCTTTCTCTCTCTTCTTTCTTTCTTTCTTTCTCTTTTTCCTTCTCTTTTCCCCCCTCTCGTTTCCTTGTCTAATTTCCAACGCTAATGACGGACACGGCGACTCCCGGTCGTGCTCCAATGAATTTCATTATCGCGACACCCCGGCGCGACCACGAAGCGAAGCGAAGACCAAGGATTCACCGCGCCGGATTTCTCATGATGCAACGGCCTCCAGACTCTTCAGGTTTCTTCCCTTTTCCAGACGGCGGACAGACGTGGCACGTACTGGCCGACGCGGAACGCGTGACTTGGCCGCAGTTAGATTAACGAGCATGCCTAGAATCGAACACAAAGCGGCGCGGTACCTTGTCATAGATCGGTTTTCCCAGAAGAGTGCCCATATCTCTCTTCTCGGCTATTTTTTTCAAAAGACAGATCATATTTCAGCAACCTAAATTAGCAACTATTATTATACCTTAGATACCTGTTTGTAGAGTCAAAAGAAATCCATAAAGTTTAAGGACGGATTTTATTGATCCCTGTCATATTTACGGGTCTTTCAAAAACTATGGACTAAAATAGGATTTGCTCGTGAGAACCTAAAAATTCAAGGAAATGCGATTAGACGGACGAAGAAAACCTTTGTGCCTGTTTCTTTTCGCTTGATTCCCTCTTGATTTTCCCTCTCTTCTCCGTCTATTCCCCCGCCTCCCGCATCTCTTCTTCTTTTCTTCTCTTTTCCGCCATTCAGGGAAATACATTCTTCTGGTTGGCGCTCGAGCAGCCAACGAGGTCGTTGACGTGGAGGCTGCGCTGAAATCTCCCGAGTGGGCGTCGCGAACACGGCGGTCCTTGTCGATGACGTAGAGAAATGACACTCATCCTTCTTCTCCTTTCGTCCCGTCGTGTGTCTCGCTTCTTTATCCTATTTTGCTAGACTCGCCGGTAAGAAATGTCTGAAAAATTTATTATGCAATCTGGCGCGCGGCGGCGCGCTCCGACCGATCGTCGCAGACACGTCTTTCGAAATGCGACAGTCACCGCTGTCGGCTCTCCTTGATGAAAGTCCAAGAAGGCCGTCTGGGCTCCCGACCCGCGTGTGTAAACAACTTCTTGTCCTAGTATTGACAAAAAATATGAGACCGCAATTTCACATCGGTTGTGGACACGAAAATCCAAAATTAGAGTGGCGCCGAATAAAGACAGACACGAATCGAGTCGCGTCGGGGAGAAAGGCGTGAAATTCACGCTAACGACCGACGACGTTCAGCGCCGACGAAAAAAATCCCTGGTAGGCCGCCGAGGTAGGAGATAGGATGCAAATGAGACTTGGCCCGAGACGTCCTGGGAGTGGACTTTAAGATTCGAGACGTGGCCTTAAAAAGTTGAGGTTCCGCCGAGACCAGACAGAAAGTCGAGGTGATTGGGGTGCCGGTGTATTCGCCGACTGTCTAGCCGCTGTCTGCTACATGTAATAAATGCCTCCGAGCCGTACCGTGCCTCTGTAGGTCACTGACCATCGTCCATTGGCCCGCGTCGGCACCCGGAAGAGAGTTCGCCTGGGAACCTGAGGTGAAAATTCTCGAGCCGGCAGACGCGCCGCTGCATTAGGTTTTATGAGGAAACGATCCTTTCTCGATCGCGTTACGAAACTACGCGGCCGAGAATTCTTACCTAAAGCATATTGGAGAATATTCAAAAAACACTTTAAATAATGACTGAAACAGAGAATTATGAAAATCTTTTTATAAAATTTTTTTATAAACTTTTTTAAAGTTTATAAAAAAGTTTATAAAAATTTTTTTAGTTATAAAGTTTTATAAAAGTTTTTTTAGTTTTTATAATAAAGTTTATAAACTTTTTTAACTAATATATATGTTTATTTATTTACTTACTTTTTTAAGGCAAAGCTGCTTTCAGATCTTTCGAAATTGCTTGGCACGCAAAAACTTTTATACTGTTGCTTGCAAAATAGAGAACTGTGTGACAAATTACTTACGACATTCTAATTCAAAGTTCCGCTTTATCGAGTTTGCCTTGAACGATAATACTTTAATAAGCGATGCAAGAGAGACATATTAACACGAAGAAAAAACCATTTCAATAACACTATTTTGCTAAAGTTGTGAGATTGCTTTATGTTATATACTGAATATCAGGTTTTTGTTTATTTATTCTGCGGTAACAGCTTGGACACGAGACGTGTAATTCGTTTTACGCTGCGTGAAATCTAATAAACTTTGATTTGTTTTTGCAGTCAGGGTCAGAAGGCGATCGAAGATATTAAAACGAAAATCCTCGTGATAACGGGGCGACTTAATCACAGCACCAACACTAACCAGGTTCAACGCGAGAGACTCACCATGTTTTTGCCCACATGTAAGTGCTTACTAACTCGATGATCGTATAATAAAAGCTCACATATATTCTACACGTTATTTATAATAAAAAGTTATATATATATATATTGGGAATATATGTGCGTGCGTGCGTGCGCGCGTGCGTGCGTGTGTGTGCGTGTGTGTGCATCCCGAGAAAACTCATTGGGATATATATATGTATGTTATATTGCTTAAAATATAAACGTGTGCGATGTTGCAGGTCAGATACCCCGAAACACAGATTCCGAAGCGTGGACGGATCAGTTTTCGATGAATATGCATTTCCAATTGAATCTGACTTCTGTCGATCATATTGCCGCCGCGAAATTGCGTATCTACAAACTGTCGCAGGACAATATCACATCTTCCGGGGACGAGGACGAGGTTGACGAGAAGAAAATCAGAATATCCGTTTACTATTACACGAAAGCGCTGAAGAAACATCGACGTAAGTTATCTAGTAATTTAATCAGGGTTATCGAATTTACGCGCGAAATATTTCGAGAATTTAGAAAAATTGCGATCCTTCGCAGCAAAGAAACGGCTGATGGACTCCGTCGTGACGCCGCTCACGGCCCAGGGCACTCATCTCGCGCTGGACGTCAGGCAAGGTTTGAGATTCTGGCAACTGAACTCGCAGGATTCACAAGGCAACAGCAACAATCACGGCCTGGTGATTCAGATAGAGGATCAGGACGGCCGGCCATTGAAACCGGCCGAATATATACAGCAACCTTCTTGCGAGAACCGCGATTCGGATCAGAAGGCATGTGAGTGTGTGATCTAACAATACTAACTTACGTTTAAGTCGTTTGGGCCTTGATACGTTTTGGCGTGAGACTAATGCGTGCAGTAATACAACAAAACAGGAATGTGTTGAACATTGCCAACGTTTTGCATACAGATTATATAGATATTTGGAAGTGTCTATACACAAACTTAAATTGTTGATATTGCCGAGTAATGTTTGTTAAATTATTTACCGAACGCACGTTTACGTGCTTCTTTAAAATGAATTTGAATTCTATTTACCACTTAATGTAATGTAATTAGTAAAATTAATATCTTACAAAAAAAACAAAAAAAAAAAACAAGAAAGTCACTTTTTTGCGAAAACTTGATATTTCTGCGAATGTGTGTGTGTATTTTCTGATTAATCTCTAGTTTTAAGTAATTTAATAGTTCTGTATACTCTTATCTGAAAATTTTATTGTTTTTCTTTTCCACAGTCCAACGCGTGCCTGCACTTTTCATCCGAGCCTGCACTACTTACGTTCGCATCGTAAACAACGAAAAAGTCACGTACGTGAATTGCAGGCACTAGAAGTGGCAAAACGAGATCAGACCACGAGGCGATGCAATTTGTTTCGGAATATGTAAAAAAAAAAAACCGACTTAAACTACATTGTGATCGTGATCGTTTTGTGACAATTGCCAATTAAAAGACGAAGATACGTGCGAGTTTTTAGTATATAAATTTAAAATTGTCTGGAGAAGTGACTACTCAAAAATATTATTTAGAGAAATAAGTCCTAGATAATAACTTTTAGACATTAAGAAGTTTCATATCTTACTGAGGAAGTAAAGAACCTTAAGAATTGCATGATACCGAACAGATAAGGATTTGGCTTAAAACGGACAGGAACAGCTTTTATTTGCTGTGCAAACAGATATGATTCTAACGAATTCTCTCAATAGACTGTTAGTGCTATTAACTTAAGAAGGAATTATTTAAATATAATAAAATAAAGTAAGCTCCATATAATTATTGTACATTAAAGTAAAACCCATCTTCTCTTTAAATATCGCATCATAGTGTGTACATATGACTAGTGTAAAATAACATATCGCTGACTTATTCATTCGCCCACACATCAACATGCTCATGACTGATATAGCCAAATGTAAAAGAGTTTCGGGAATCATATACATATAGATTTATATGCTAAGTATAGTTATTTATATGCTAAGTATAGTTAGATTATACATAAGTAAGAGACACCCGGAGTTTTCCGAATTCGTTATTCAATCGGATAAAGTCGTATAAAATGCGTTGTTCTCTGCAAGGACTATTGTTGTTGCAGAAATAATATCCATATATTTTGGATGTCTGAAAAATTTCATCCGATGTCTTTACGATACTTACAACGTACGTAACGAAAGAGACATAAGTGTTGATGTCTCTCCTGCGGTGTACATATAATGTATATTTCTATGTCATGTGTTGCAAACAAATAAATTTACTTGAAATAAGATTTCATAAGTTATAATTATTTCGCTTCCACTCCGATAATTTTTCAAGACGCTGTATAGCGATCGAGGGAAAAAGAGATGTAACAAATATTTTATAAAACATATTTTTTATTCAAAAAACTTCATATTTATGTAGGAAAACACAAAAGTTTAGATTAAATTGATATATGAATTTTATCAATTAGATTAATAAAAAAAAGAGTGTAGTACGTTCTTTATTTTGTAATGTAATTTATAGATTACTATATATTACCCTATAGTAATTGGATAATTATATTATTATCCAATTATTATGTTTACTATTATATTAGTAATTGAATAATTACATTAATCTATAACGAAACAGAGAACGTAAAAATATCTGTACAAATGTTTCAGTGAGATATAAAAAGACTTAAGCAATCCATGAGCCACTTGGATTAAAATGCAGTTAATAATGAACATAATGTATTCAAGTTCGAAGTGTAGTGATATATATTTAATAATTTATTGAAATAAACCATATGGTTTGCTATGGTAAATATAAATTCCTTCGAAAAAGTCAAATGCATTTTATCAGTAGGAATAAAAAATTCTTACACACACTCGTGTGCAATATAACTATTATTTACGTAATTTTCATTATAATAATCTATTTGTATTTTTTTTCAAGCTCACAGTTCTTACGCATAAAATGGTTTTCATCTGCAAAGAATAATCTTGCAGGACACAACTTTACCGATAACTAGTTTTATATTCTGGTTTTTTCCTCCCGACATTGTTGACGCTTAAATGTAAATTTCTTTTTTTTGTAAAAGATTTTGCCCAACACATGAAAGCAGTTACTTAATAATCTATCGAGTTATTTGATTACGGGATTTTTTTTTAGCCAAGTTGACTCTTGGAATTGGTCAAATATTGTCGATTGTGCTGCAGTCTATAAGAAATATCCTTCGTGACACCTAGCTGTCTCGATCTGTCTCGAAGGAGTCTAAGGTATCGTTGCTAGATGAATGCGCGAGGTCACTCAACTCATCCAGGTGCTTCTGTCGCTTCCTGACGTTCCAATGAAGACATTCGGCGAGAGAATCGAACCAATCCGTCATTTGATCGGCCGCGCAGATACTAGGCACCGGATATATAGAAGTGGTTACGCTCAAGCTGAAAATATTACAAGTTTCCTTCTAACAATCGTACTAAAATCGTACTTGAATGTATATATAAATATATGTATTATTTTGCAACATAATTTATACGTGCAAAATTTATTTGCTTTCCAGTACTTATAGTTTCTTTTCTACAGCAAACTTTTAATTAAAAAAATAATATACTTTTATTGTAGAAGTTAATATATAAATAATATATTTTCTATATTTTCTGTAATAATATATAAATAATATAAATAAACTACTACATAGTTTGTTTTCTGTGAAACAGATCATTACAAAAATATTTATTATTTTCTCATAGTGTATATGAAAATATATTATTTATATATTAACTTCTACAATAAAAGTATATTATTTTTATTGTAGATACGTAAAATTATGTATGATAAATATGAATAATAAAACCAAGTACCGTCACCCTGCCAACAGCCAACGTCTCCCTTGAGATAAATGGTCTAACATGAATGGTCTAACAGTCTGACATGAAGAGTTTTAAGAAATATTATACATACAATATAGCGACAAGAATATAAGCACATTTGATAGGAGAATATGAAATCTTTAGTAGAATGTATAAATTTCGAAATGCGATTGATGCGTTTGTAACAAATGAAAATGCGATGAATAATATTGCAAAATATAAAGCAAAAGTAATTAGAAAACAAACTTTGAAAGTTCGTTGATTAAATGAGTAAAATGGATATCACTTCGTATCTTTTATGAATATAAAATTCGAAATGTACACACACACATAAACAGAAATGTTTTTGAAAAAAAAATCCATAAAAAATCAGGTAATGATAGCAATGAGATACAAACAGAGAGAAAGGTAAAACGACGCTCTTTACGAAAGCAGGACAGACCTGTCACCGGCACGCAGCTCTTGCTGATTATTACCGCCGTCAAAGGAGACGTAGGCTACGTTGCGGGCATTGCAGTTCGCCATTATCTGAAATAAGTGTAGAAAAGACACACGATTAGACGACGCTGCGGAGCGTTTCAATTTTACCTGTCACCGTGGAAGAGTTCCTGCCTATTTCTACCGTCGAAGGACACCCACGACGTATTCCGGCTGTCGGGTGAAATCGAAATCTGAAGTGGAAAAGACAAGACGGTGTTGTGTTAATTATCGACAGCTACAGCGCTACCGTCCTGTTTTAACTTTGAAAAAAAGCGTTAAATTTTTTGGGTCTAATTATCTTCATCAAAACCTGCTGTGTATTGACACGTATGATAATTTTTTTTTTCTTTTTTGAAGAAGAAGGCTATTAGAACTCCAAATTTATATAAGTTGATTTAAAAGCGTAAATTTTTTTATGAAAATAAGCGTGTATTTTTTTTAGACTAAGTTTGTACATAATCCAACAATCTAAAATCAAAATTGGGCAGCAATAAGACAGCACACGATGTCTAGGAATGGCATTCGTTAAAAAAAATCTTCCTTTTAAATATGAGCTACAGATCTTGAAATAAAAAAAACTTTTTTTCATTTACAAAGAAATGTTTTTATCTCTTTATACTAATTCACTGAAAATCTGAATAAAAGGAATTTGTGTTTTATAAGCACGAGCTAGTTTTTGTTAATCAAAAACTATAAGTCCGGTTATCACAAAAAGGTGAAAAAGAAATGTGCCATTAGCGCGATTCTTGGTCGAATAATTTTAAAGCACTACCTTGAGCTCGACCCCGGCAGGTACGACGATCGGCCTGAAGGACAAGGAGTGAGGACAGATCGGTGTAATCATGATGGCGGGAACCGAAGGATGAATCATGCTGGCTCCAGCAGCAACAGCGTAGGCAGTCGACCCAGTCGGCGTGCTTACGATTAAGCCGTCACCCTGGACATTCGTTACGTGCTTCCCGTCGATGAACAAGTCGATGTTTGATAGATAAGGGGAAGGTCCCCGATCAACCACAACCTCGTTCAACACTTGGATATTTGTACGTGTTTCTGGCTGCTCTTCGTTCTTCCGCACGATGGTACACATCAGGCGGCTCCGTAAGGTCAAGGCCGCATGTCCTGGAGTCGAAGACATTATTTATGAACAAAAAATACAATAAAAAACATTCTGCAATGCGAAGAAAAGTCAATGAAGATCATAAAATGCAAAAAGAATAAGATACACAAATCTGGAGAAGTTGTTTCCAATAAACTTGTGTTATTAGATTTAATATTGACTATGTTTGTTTTGGTTACAAGTAAAATTTTGCTGACATTCACTTGCAAAGTTTGTTTTAAAATAATTTATGTAAAAGTTGGTAAAAAATAGTATATTCAGAATAAAATTACTTCAATTTTTAATACAAATTGTAGATCGTCTATAATTCTAAGATTACTTACGTCTATAACTCTAAGATTAACTACTAACCTTCAAGGACATTGTTTACTTGTTCTTGAAAATTATTAAATTCAAAGGGAGTAAGAAATCCTAAGGAACCAAGATGGAATGCCATTACGGGAGGCACCGATTCTTGAAACAGCATACTGGCGTAAAGAAGAGTGCCATCGCCTCCCAAACAAACGATAAAATCAATTCGATTCTAAAAGAAAAACAAGATAATATGCGTTTTTAAAAATAATAGTATACAAATATGAAAGATGTTAAAAAATACTAAATATAGAAAATAATAAAGAAGTATTAAAAATACCAAGATATAACAGAAAAAATATTAAGTATGAAAAATATTAAAGACAGTAAAACTCAATTATTTATTAATATTTATTTATAAAACAAAAAGCTATTTATATCTGCATAGTTTTTGATAATTTATTATGCAAAACAGATCTTGATGAAAAGATTTAACTTCATGGTTTTTTGTAAAAAAAAAGAAAAAAAAACATCACAAAACAAGACAGCACAAAACGAAAAGGCCAAAAGATGAAAATGCCTAACAATAAAAGACAACAAGAAATATGTATTGTCTGGTGAAGTAAAGATGATAGGTACATGGCTATTATGTGCAACTCTCATAAATTTCACAAAACTTTAAAAACACAAAAAAATTATTACCTGCAACTCTATGCGGTCTTTGAAAGTCTGCAATTTTTCTCGAATACTTTGAAATTTGGCATCCCTAGCCAAAGGTGGATCATCCAGAACTGACGCTTCCACAAAAACTACCATTCGTTTTTCCTATATCACATAAATAAAACTTTGAAGATTTTCTCTGAGATATGTAGAAGTACAAATGCTTATGCTATAACTCTTACTATGTCTTGCTGTTAGATAAAAAGTTTGAAAATTACATAATATGCATAGATCAAGGATGATTTTTCAGATAAAAACTTTGAAAACTGTAATATATATAAAACAAAGATAAGATTTTTCTTAGACACGTGTAACAACGCCGTCACGAATACATTTAAGAAGTAACGTTATATAAACAACTTTATACAGTTTACATATACAAAGTTATCTCTAGAAACAAATATATTAACATAACATTAAGTTGACGTATAGAAACGATTGGAATAAAAATGCTGAATAAAATAAATATTTTAGCAAATAATTTTATATTTTTTAAATATTTTTCCTTGGTTTTTGTATTGAAATGGAATTGCTATCGATGCATAATGCGTACTTTACACTTATCGATCTCTGTTTTCAAAATTATAATGTAATATCATTTTCAAGTAGTTTTATTATATACCTGTATCAGCCATGTGACCAACTCTACGAATGGTCGCAGAACTGACGAATCGCGGACTTTTTTGATGACCAAGACAGTGAGTGGTGTTCTGTACCACGTCAATCTCTGAGAAGCCGGATCTTGAATGGTCCTGAACAAAAAAGAAAAACTATGTATTACGTTTGTTACAAATTCTCTTCTAATATACAGTCTTCTCAGCCGATTTTTAAGGTGCAGTATCTCACATGTGTATCTTACATCGAAGATTTATGTGTTCTCTTGAGAACTTTATAGAAATAATTTTATAAAACACAAAACTAAGGTCACACGAGATCAAATAACAAAATAAATCAATGGTGTTTTATATGCACGGACGAAGAAGAACACGACTCTCGTGTTCGCGCGTTTTCTTGGTCGATCGCCTATGCTCATCGATTGCCCCGTCTAATTATTCATGAGTCCCGCCGTAATTACATCCTCTATAGACACAATCGGCGGCAAAGGTGACAGAGGAAATGCAAAGACAGTCACACGTTTTTCACTACTATTATTCTAGCAGAATTACGTTGTTACTATTTTTTATGTGCGTTATATGCAAGGCTGAACATAATTGCACATGTTATGCACATATTAAATCATTACACAAGAAAGGACTCTTGTCGAACCGATTAATGGAAACTGTAAAAGAAAAAGAAAGAACAGCGATATTACAAAAATTGCATAATTGACATTCTTTTTCAAACATTTGTCTGGAACGATCGACAAGGCACGCGCACTCATTTCAAAAGTGATATTTGAGATACGGACATTAAAGAAAAGATTTAAGCACCCAATCGAAACAATAGTTGCGGATATACTGTGTTTTTTTTATGACAGCTGTACTGAGAAAAATACTCAACTCTATCCAGTGTAAAAAACTGCCTCTGCAGCAACGTACTTTGACAACCACGATGCGACAACAAGTTGCAAAGATTATGCGCTGTACTAAAACGCCGCGAATCTCTCCGTTTCTTTCTTACCGCCGGATAATTTCAAACGAATACGCATGCGTTTTTGTCGCGCACCGATTCTCTTCGTTGTCGCGGTCTGTCATTTTGCACGGACATTGCGCGTGTTCGTTTAGCAGATTATAGTTACGAGTCCGGATATCTATGTTAATACATCGGTACACTTAGAATATATCTGAGAGTTTTTACTATCAGAAGCACGCGCGCGCGCGCACGCGCACACATATACGTTTCTTAGATAAGTCAATGTAACTCTCGAGAGTAAACATCTCAGATGTTCTTATACATATATATGTATATATATATACATACGAACATTATATATTCGAAATAGCAATATATCGTCCATTATATTTTCGTGAAATAGCAATAATCTCGTGATATTTGTGTATCACAATAACGAATCGATAATCCGCTTGACCGGCAGATTCACGTGCTTGATATAGATGTATATAAACTCATGCCAGTTTAAAATATTTCTAAGTCAATTGGATAATTTTTAATTGTGTCATATAACAAATATAGAAAAAGAAAAAGAAAGAGAGAGAGAGAGAGAGAGAGAGAGAGAGAGAAAAGACAGACAGAAGTTACAATAGACAAAACTACATCTGTAAGCATATAGTCGCGAAGAATATAGTCTACTAGGAACACTTTGCAATATCGGTTTTATGTTTTTGTTTTTTACAAAATCATTTTAAAAAAGAGGTATCAGAAAAATGCGCGTTCAAAAAGAAGCTAGTGATTACAATAATTAAACATTTTTCAAATTTACTTAATTCTATTATATAAAATGTTTATATTTTTCTCAAATATGATCCATTTTATATGCATGTTTACTGTGCGTATACTTGTATATGCGTTTACTTGTTTATTTTTGTATACGGCAGAGATCTTACCTTGAGTTCACCAAGAGAAAAATATTAGAAGAAGTCATATCAAGCACAACTATTAACATTTATATAAAATCAATATTGTGTATTATCGAGTAATTCTTATCTTCACCGGAAAAATGTGTCATCAAAATTTAAGAAAAAGTAAGATTTGCTGGTTTGCAATTTCTCGTAGACAATTGGTATTTTTTTATCAAAACACCATGTGTGTAAGACGAAACAGTAAGTTCACCGATTAAATTAAGAAATGTACACACATTATATTCAACTACCCACCTCTCGGTTCCAACCATGATGCGATCGGTTGAATGACGCGCACTTACTGACCATGCAACAAAGTAAGATAGATATTTAAACGGAAACGCGGCGCACGCGCATCTACGTCACGTGTTACACCAGCAAAAGACCACACAACACAGATACGAATAGCGATAATTTATTAATGTACGCGTTATTGACCAATATTTAAAAACTCTTTATATATAATATTTTACGATCAGTTTAAGCACAAATGTATGTCAGCAAATAAAAATCAAATGAAATACATTACATTAACTTCAGTTTGGAAACACTAGTTTTTTAAGTACTTTTTGTTTTCTGTGTATTTTCATAAAAAGTAATCAATTTTCAATAAAAATAACGTTGAAATATAATCATAATAACGTTTGAAATTATAATCATTATACAGAACGTTCTATGACTACCGTTCAATATTTTAATAACGTGTTGTAGATAAAAATTAAAATTACTCGTAATATGGAAATATAGAAACTATAGTGGTTTCTTATAAATAATTAAAGTTTATGGTATTAATAACACACATGGTGAGAGCGCGAGAGTTGGCGTGTTCAGGAGCGTGCGCATTTACACATATGTGTAACAAGATTTTCCATATCTGTCACTCACAGTTTTTAAATTGTCACATTTTAATATCGCGAACAATAATAAAAGTGCCTCGGTTGTCTTATAGGGAAGGCGACGGCCCGGAAAGCCGGAGATTCCAGGTTCGACTCCTGGCTGAGAAGTTTTTTTCGCAATATTTTAAAATTAGTTAG
>QVNW01001993.1:0-22813 GCA_014825475.1 Pseudomyrmex flavicornis
TATGCATTTGTATGTATTTCCATCTCCTGGCTACACCTTCCAGTGCAAGCTGTATTGGCACATTAGTAAAGAGAGATACAACGTCAAACTGATTGTTGAAAGCGAAATATGTGGAAGACATTACTTTCATGATCTGGTTCCTATTGGCCGTTTAATATACTCAATTTGATTTTTTATCATTTGAACCCGAGGAAGTCCCTCATATCCACGTAATATGTAATAATCTTTTACGTACAATAAATATATTGTATTTAACATATAATTATTAAATATATAATTAAATTACATTCTTTTAAGTTTTACTTATATCTTTTACAAAAAAACATCTATGGCCATCTTTCCCCTAAAAGTTGGGCAAGATGGCCAATGCATATATTTTAATATTTTATGTAATATTAAATTTCTAAGAGTTTTCTCTGTAATTTCGATAGTTATTATTACTGTAAACTTCAGTAAAGTGAAATAAAAAACAATATTAAAAAATAACAAAATTAAAAGTTTGTTTTTTGCATTTAAAAAAACTATGGCCATCTTTCCCGGGTTTACCCTATATATATATATATATATATATATATATATATATATATATATATATATATATATATATATATATATATATATTATATATATATATATATATACATATATATATTTAACGATTTAAACATCAATAATGTTTAGAAAAATTACTATACAAGTTACTATAAAGCGTTTTAATTATTGTAATTTGTTTATGTAAATAATATTAAGATGATTATTGTGACATACCATAAGAAAAAGTGGTGCTACAAATTTCCAGCATACTCTCCAATAGATACCAGGTTTGAATCCAATCATATCTTTTATATCAGCACAAAATCGATCAGTTCCATAGATCCAACTGACAGCGATTGTTTCCGCCAGAACGGCAAAAAGCATCGAATATCCGGCAGCATAACGATCCAGTAAGTGAAAAAAGTAAAATCCACCCTATATATAAGAAGCATTTATCTGTTTTACATGCGAAATAGGTACGTGTAGTAATAAAAATGTTAATTATTTACATTAGGGGAGCCACCCCCGATTTCAATAATTTTCACATATATTATCAAGGTCATTGCCCCGAGTAATATTATGAAGGTTTTAGACGGGGTTGTTTACTAAGAAGTCATTAACGAAAAAAAGTATTTTGAACAATATGCAATTTCTTGCAATTTCTTGCTATAGAGAGACATTTGTGCAACTATTCCTTGATATAGTCGCAGAGAATATCATTTCGACCATATTTATTTGGCAGAATTTGCATTCAAAAAGGCATTCAATTTTGATAAATGATTGAATGCTTTTTTTGAAATAATGTCTGTTATGTATCCGATAAATGAACATATAACTGAATAAGTAATCATGAAACAATCAAAGTATTTTGTCTATGAGGTAATTGTGAAACCATCCCTTGATTTGAATAATTTTCACATATACTATCGAGATCATTGTCCCGAATAATGTTATGAAAGTTTTAGACGCAATCGTTATTTATTTAAAAGACGTGCTTGAAGTGTGTAGGCAGGGGGGACTACGCCTTCTCGCAGGGGGTGTGGCTTCGTCCCTCCCTCTGCTTCCCTCTCGAAAATCAATACCCACTTTTGACATGAAGCGAATGTAATCGGAAGTCGTTATTTTTTTCTGAGGGGGAGCAAGAAGAGGGACAAAGCCACTCCTCTTCCCTGCCTACACGCTTGAAACACGAACGAAATGTACATGGAATCGAAAAATAAGAATTCATTTATGAAACTTCTTTCCTTTGTAACTTTTTAACAAACAACGACTCTAAAAAACCTTCATATTATTACTCAGGACAATAACCTTGATAACATATGTAAAAATTATTGAAATCGGAGGTGGTTCCTCTAATGTAAATAATTACCATAAAAATATATAAATAACAATACATATATCTAAAAAGATATTTAAAAGATATCTAAAACGAGTCTTGAAACTTTTAAGAGGATCCTGAATCGGCGGCTAAACAGATGCTCTGCCGTTACACTGTCCAGTATGTGGTGCCCTCTATATAAGGATATATAGATATATATAGATATATATCTATATAGATATATATCTCTTTTTTTGTTTCTCGTTTGGCTCTGTCCGATAGTGGAGGGGATATGCACACGTACGCGAGCGACTGTCTGCTTGTGTGCGTATCCTTCTTATCAACGTACTGCTTTATTAGAAAATCAGATTATTGTCGTAAATTAGACAATAAAATCACATTCTGATAGTTTTATTATATTCTTTTATGTCATCCGCTACGCGCTCTAATATTTGTACAAACATTATATATTTATACAATGCTTAAAAATTGTTTAAAAATAGAAAAATATGTACAATATATATATTAAGAGAATGCTGAACCTTGTCCTGTTTTACCGACACTTTTTTGTGCACAACTCTGTAATCATTGATCTGAATGAAAAACGCTTCTCCAAAATAAAAGAGAATACGAAGTGAAAACTTACTTAAATATGGATCGGACAAAAAACCAACAAAGAAAAAAACAAAAAAATTTATGGACTGTTATCATGTACAACATTTTCACTTCGTATACAAAATTAACAGTTTGAATCACAACAAAACTTCCGTTCGAGCCATTCTAGAGATATAAACGGATATTTTTAGTTTTAGTTTCAGAAAAGGATTTTGAAGTTTGTAAGAAAAGAAAATATAACAATAATATTAGTGCAGTTTTAGCAAAACCAGAGAGACACATACATGTATCCTTGTCTCGGTCCGACTGAAGGCGCCACTTACCGGACAGTGTAGCGGTTAAGTGGCATTTGCATTGAACTTTGGCCATCGCTTCAGTATCTTCTTAATATCCTCTAAGTTTCTGTATTTCTTTTTTTTCCTTTGTTTTTCCTTTCCTTTCCTCTCTCTCTTTCTTTCTCTCTCTCTCTCTCTCTCTCTCTCTCTCTCTCTCTCTTTCTCTCTCTTTCTCTCTCTTTCTTTCTCTTTTTCTTTCTCTCTTATTTTCTATCACTACTGAAAAAACTTAACAAAAACCAAATTCTATAAAGAACATATTCTACTATTTATTATATAATATGCATTTTAGGTCACACCTCCGATTTTGTTGCGCTTTAAATATGTTGTAGGGCAGGTCATACTGAGTGATTATCTAAAAAAAAGTTTTGTGAAGGACGGCTTTGGTTTCGGAGATATGGCAATTTAAAGTTTTGACAAATACTACTATTTTTATATTATTTTGTTGGTGTTGTAAGCGTGTAGGAGAGATACTTCCTTTTCCGCAGGAACAGTGGCCTCTCCCTTTGTTTCCTCCTACCACAAAACCATGTACACACTTTCGACATGAAGCGACATTTAATCGGATTCTATGCAATGAAGAAATAAGAAAAAAATAAGGAATGACTTATATACAGATATTTTATTTTTCTATTATATTGAAGGTGAATAATGTTTTGCTAAAATATAAAAAAACGCTTGTATGCGTTTGATAAATGGATATTTTCGTTTAAAAAGAAATTCTGCGATATAATTAGCAGTGAAACGGATTCTTGACTAATTATGAATTATACCTTGCAGATAATTCAATTTGAATTATCTTGTAGCTTTATTTACATTTCTCAACATATCAGTCCGACATACACAAACTTCACTGTTCGTAATATCAGCTTATAATATCTAGAGTAAAGTTTTTGAAACTTCAAATTGTTATATTTCCTAAATCAAGGTCGTTTTCCATAAAATTTTTGTAGATAATTACTCAGTATGATCTACTTTACAACATATCTAAAGCGCAACGAAATCGGTGAAGTGTGACCTAAAATGCATATTTACCTATAATTGTATAGTACATAAAATATATAATATTGATACCTGTGAACAAGAGGCAAGTCCGACGAGAAAATATAAAGTGAATAAGCACGCCACGAAAACCTCGCGATTATTACCAATTATTGGAAACTCGTCACTGAGTGCTGTTATAATTGCCTCCGAACCTCCGAACTATATATAAAGTCATATTAATTCTTATTTTAATTATTGCTGTGTGCACATTTAACAATGTGAGGCATTATTGTCATCACTCAAAGATATTAAAGAAACAAATGTGTTCTGCATGTTATTATATTATATTATACATAGATATATAAGAAATATACTGCGCTTATGAGAGAGGAAGTGAGTCAAAATGCACATCGAGACAGATGCTTTCACTCGTGTCATTGTCTTTGTCTCTCAGTGTCTAAAGTAAGGGAATTATTATGCAACTTCACGGAACGTCAATTGACTTCTATCATTGTCGTCCCTTTATCGCTCGGCGTTCTTTTATCGCCCCACTCTGCTATTTTTCATTTGTACTTTTTTTTATCTGCCAATCACCGCATTAAAAAAGGATAGAGACACGGGTGAAAACATCTATCCTTGTCTGCGTTTTGACCATTCCCTCTCCACAAAGAAGATAGAAAATGCGTAGTCTATTTCTTATATGTCTATGATATAATATAAAAATCAATTCTTTTATACTTTAAATAATATCTAATCGTGTGTTCTAAAACGACATAAAAATCATACCGAGCTATCTAAACCGAGTGTGAGTAACATCATGAAGAAGATTAATGCCCAAAACATTGAACCTGGCATAGTAGCAATCGCTGCTGGATAGACAATAAAAACTAAACCGGGTCCTTCCGTAGCTACATCCTGAATGGATTTCCCACTGGCACGTGCCATATAACCAAGTACTGAGAATATAACAAATCCGGCGATGAAAGACGTTGCACTGTTAATTAAACTCGTCAATAAAGCGTCTCTGAAAAGAAAATATTAATATTGAATGTCCATCATTATACACAAAAAGAAGATTGTGTTTTTTTAGAAGATGCATTTACTTATAAACATTATTGTGATATTTGTTGTAACTCGCATAAGCTAGCAATACTCCAAATCCTGGCCCGAGAGAGAAAAATACTTGTGTCGCGGCATCCACCCATACCTACAAAAAAATAAAAAGAATACTTATAAATTAAAATTTATTTTCCTTAATTTTGCTAAAACTTGTATTATATAAATGTGTGTATGTATATATAAAAAAAGAAAATTTAGATGAGAGATAAATCTCACAAGAAAAAATGATTGAATCTCGTACATTATTTGGAAAAAATAATTAAAGGTTCGAAGGAACTTTAGTGTTTGCTGTATAAAATCGCCGAATCACTAAGATCCGTTTTAAAAAAATTAAGAAGTAGAAACTTTTGAAACAGTAAAAAAGAAGATCTCTCACTCTTTCTCTCTCTTATTTTATGTATTTTTCACATATAGACTATAACTTCTCGTATTTTTATGGATTAGTGGTGATCAACAAATCCACTTTCTCACTGATTTATAAGACTTACTTTAGCGACGATAGTAAGCGGCTGAGCCGTCGTACGACGCAAAATGCATTCCGCATGCGAAGTACGAGGGTTGGCGCGTTCTAACATTTCTAGAGCGTGCTCGACCAAACTCTAATGTTCATTATGACAGCTACACAGAGTTTCCATTTTCACCGTCGTCAGTTAACTCCGCACGTTTTTCCCTTTCTATTTTTCCCTTACTACGGTCACATCATGCCTCCCTTCCTTTTCCTGCTATTTCCGCCATACTAACGCATTAACGCCCAAACTTTTTTCTTTTGTTATTACCACGCATATATCATGACTCATAGAGAGTGGGTCAATAATAATAAAAAAAATCTAGGTCAATAATAAAAAAAACACGATTTGATAACGGTTTCATCGATTTAAAAAAAAAAATAATAATCCGAGTACTTTTGTATTGCGAACAAAATATCTTTCAATATTTTGTAATTAAAAAGTACTGTGATTTCTTTACAATATATTGACATAAGTCTCACTATATATGGAATTGTTATATTTTTTATTGATACTCATATAAAATGTTTAATATTGTACGATTAAATATAAAATATAATTTACACAATATCATCTCTTCGAACTCTGCTTCATAAACACAGAGTGAGTCTGATAAAAAAGTCAGCACGTTCTTCGATAACGATTAAAGATAGAAGAAGACATTTATTAGTAGACATCAAAACTGTAAGACATTAAAAGAGACATACTATAGTAATTTTGAATGACTTTAAATATTGTTTTTCACATTAGCAATCAAAATTTTTTTTTAATAGAAAGGAGTACTTTTGAGTCTCTCCGTCAATAGTACTCAATGAACTTAATAACTTTTATATTAAAGTATTTTTTGAAAACTCAACAGTTGTCGAGATCTAATAAAACTTAGTTAAAATATAAAATATACAAATCTTTTTACTATTACAATAAGATTAAAATGTTTATTATGTTATTCTAGACATGCTTGTAGTTTTCGTGGGAAGCTTGGATTTCTTCTAATTCTTGAACGGTTATTTCGCTAAAAGTAGTTTTTATTTTTTTATTGTTTCCTCAAATGGTAGAATGTTGAAAAAAATAAGTTAGTTTTTTTTACTCTTCTCTTTCCACGTAAACTTGTCACAAAGACTACAGGCATATATTATGTCTGGAATAACATAGTGAAAATTTGGAGCATTTATTTTTGTAACAGTAAAAAGATTTGTTTCATATTTATTGTGACTAATTTTATTTATAAATTAAGCTTAATAATCGTGATTTGATTGATTGTGGGATGATATCGAACAAGTTGCAGTTGTTCGATATGCAGGATGATTTGCAGTGGGTTAATGAATAAAATAACAAATTCCCAGATGTTTCGACTGTATTTTCAACAATAATAAAGTCTTATTTTTAAATCTTCTTTACTGATTCTTAATGACTTACAACCGCAACTTGTTTCAACGATTAATTTGTCAAAAATAAAAGTGAGTAATAGTCGAAAGTATGAAATGTTAAGTTAGTAAAAGAATCGTTAAAAATTCATAAGCTTAATAACTCTTATATTAAAATATTTTTCGAAAACTCATCCATCGAGGTTAATAAAAGTTATTAAGGTCATTGAGTACTCGACAGAGTAACAAAAAAAGTATTTCTTTCTATTAAAAAAAAACTTTTGATATTGTAAACAAAAATATTTAAGACCATTCAAGGTCATCGTATCTTCTTTAATGTCCTATAATTTTGATAATAGATGTCTTCTTTTATCTCTAACCGTTTTCGAGAAAAACCTGCTGACTTTTTTATCAGATTCTATATAGGATTATTTAAAATTTTAATGATCTCACTCTTGTATATTAATTTATCACACTTATAATATAATTTTTATAAAAAAATATACTTTTAATATATAAGTTAACATATACAAATAACATATAAACGGAATATATATAAAATTATTTTGTAAAACTCTGTTAAATACTTGTATTAAAATCTTCAAATTGCATATATATATAAGAAACATGCAAAATCAACATGACACATACCTCTGCTTTGGTGATAGCAGTAAAATTTGGACTGAGATAATAACGGATCCCTTCGGTACTACCCGGCAAAGTGACACCTCTTATTAGCAGAATCAACAAGACTGCGTAAGGAAAAAGAGCAGTAAACCAGACTACCTGCAGTAAATGATCATTTACTCAGCTTTCAATGTATTTGTATAAATACAAAGAGACGCAAGATATTATATATATATATATATATTTTGTTATTTTTCGTTATAGAAAAAGAACTTAAATGTATACTTTGCAGCGCAGAATCACAGCAGCAAAGCATCTTTCGCGATCGATCATCGTACGCGGCGATCAACGACTTTTACTTCTAAGCTGCAACTTTTCGAGTTTTGACAGTATATCACATATATATGTGTAAATATATCACATATATATCTACAATTTAATATTTATATATTTCGAAAAATATTCAATGCTTTATTTTAAGTATTAAACCAAAAATGTTTTGCAGAAAACACTGTTGTTTTTACACTTCTGTTAAAATGTTCAACTTACCTTGCCAGAAGTCGAGATGCCTTTCCATAGAGAAAAATAGCAGATCAAATAAACTACGAGTAAGCATAGAGCAATGTCCCATTTAATAGTTCCGAGATCATGTAAGCCTTCGCTCTCATGCAGTTCCAAGATAGCACGGCTTAAAGAAAAAAAAGATTTGCAACACATAAAAGTCTTGCAAAGAACTATATATCTATTAAATTATATATATATAGTAATGTGTGTTTGTTATCATTAAAATTTAATAAATATAAATTTAATATATATATATATATATATATGCATATATGTATAATGTAAAACAATTTGTCACATTCATTAAGCGTTTATGAAATATCTTTGTAGATTTAAACAAAGTATAACAAATGACTCACTTAAAATATTCATGTGCAGCGCTCGTATACGACGTATGGTTATTCGCTGTATTCAGAGTGAGCTCGACGTTCGATTCTTGATCGGCAAGAAATCGAGTGATGTTTCCAAATTTCTCGTTTATTTCGTTATTAACCATGTTCTCGAATGCATACGAAATGTTCGCATCAAGTTCGCGGCACAGCGGCGTATTCCAAGGATTATCGCAGGTTGTCCATGGCAATAAAGTAGAGAATGAGGCAAAGAAATAACGAAGTGACCAGGCGATGATAACATTATAGTAGAAATCGACGTAAAATGCGATCAGAACGACTGCATATCCGATACCTGATTTAAAAATGATTTATGTTTGGTTTTTATAATTACGTCCCAAACCGCACCATTGCATTAAAAATAAGCATAACGAAAAACCTTTAGTTTCTTTGTACTCTTTTAAAAGTCGTATCTATAATTCCTGTACCATTTTATTATTAGCTTACTTTTTTATCTAACAGTTAAATAGAAACTAATTAAAATATTTGCTCTCAAAATATACATCAGACAGAAACATCAGTCATCAATCATCATCGATATATCATTTTCATAATCAATATCTTATTGCATCAAATTTGTAAAATCCTTATTGTTAATAATTTTGCAATTTTAACTTAATAATTTTAATTTTTTTCTAAGAAAAAAAGATTTAATTGTTTTCCTAATAAAAAGAAGATAAAAAATTTTCTAATAAAAAGGAAAAAAATTAAAATCTATGTCTGGCATTATATATATTATATATATTATACACCATTATTTTTAAGTTATATGTATGTAATATATTATAAAGTCATTAAGTTATATGTATGTAATATATTATAAAGTTATTAAGATGTTTATTGAAGATAATTTCTTGTAAATATGACAATTATTTATGATAAATCGCTTCTAACAATATCGCGCAAGAGCTGGATCATCAAAGAAATTACTTCAACAATCACGTAAGCACGGTTATATTTAGATCTGTATGCAGAAATGTCAGAATCACAGTGTCCTTGTAACAATATCTCACATTTTAAGTCTGCACGTTTCTCTCCTATGTAAATGCGGACATCGCGGCCTTCCTTTCATGAGATTGAACTACGCATGTGAAGTACCTGTATACTTTGCAGCGCAGAATCACAGCAGCAAAGCATCTTTCGCGATCGATCATCGTACGCGGCGATCAACGACTAAGCGAGACAAAATTGTAGCTATGAAAATGAAGTTGAAAAGCGGCGGAAATGGAGGCTTTTTACGCAGAAAGACATTGTCACTTTCTTCTGAGTAGTTCTTTCAAATTTTACAAGTAACACATAAAATCAGTAAAAAAGAAAGAGAGAAAGAGAGAGAGAGAGAGAGAGAGAGAGAGAGAGAGAGAAATTGAACGATTGTTTCCACGATTCAAAGATTAGAAAGAAAAATGTATAATTCGTCTTGAATAAAGACAAAAGTCAAATCGTTTCGGAATATCAATGTCTTTTTTCACTTCGTGACTAGAAGAAGAGAGAATGAGAGAAGAAAAGAGAGAAAGAATGTGGAGAATATAATGAGAGTAAAGAGGGCAGTTCCGGCTCTTAAATCTTCCAGGCCTTTCCGGACGGTGGATTTTTGCAGACTTTTACGCGCACGTAATATATTTTCAGCCATAGTAGTCTTCATTTTTGAAGATGTATATTTCATGAATTTACTACGCACGATCAGCAGACGCGGTAAACTTAATGGACAGTGTCGTTGAGCAAAATTGTCGCGGAAAGTATAAATATTAAATGTGTGTGTATATATATTCACGATAAAAAAAAGAATGACATGCAACATTATACTATACAGAAAAAAATATCGACAATTTTATTTTCAAAATTTTATAATTATTTGTTTGGTTATCTTTTTATTTTCCAATTCATATATATCCACATAGCATCGTTAGTAGCACAAACGTTTCCGCAACGGGCTTACCGAAACTTAGCAACGTTCGTTAAACGTCTCTAAAACGTCGTAGTAACGTAGCGGGAACGTCGAAATGTCTGCTTTTTAAGTTGCGATCCATTGTAAAATACATTTTTGAAATCAGCTTAAGCTTCAATTACCTCTTCCAGGAGAATATCCTCTTGTTTTAACTGCATGTATTTTACATGTATTTTAAATGTATTTTACAATGTTTATGAAAAACTAAACATTAAAAACTTTGCAAATGCATCAACGATTTCAGTAACGTTTTCTGAACGTTTTTTTGAATTGTTGTTCTGAAACATATTTGCAACTTATCAGGCATCGTTTTTTATACATTTCTACGAAGTCGGATCGCAACTTAAAAAGCGGACATTTCGACGTTCCCGCTACGTTACTACGACGTTTTAGAAACGTTTAACGAAACGTTGTTAAGTTTCGATAAGCCCGTTGCGGAAACGTTTGTGCTACTAACAATGCTATGTAGGTATTACCGAAAATTTTAAGTTACATACACAAATTTACAAATAAATTAAAATTTATTGTCAAAATAGATTTATTATAAGTTATTTGTGTATTTACAAATTATAAATGAGATAGGAGTCAATTAAAGATTAGAACTTCTATCTCTCTTTCTCTCTCTTTCTTTCTCTCTCAACAATTTTAGTTTTAATTGATTTTTTACATCTCTGCATACAAAAAATATTTACGTTAATTCAAATATTTTAAGGCAGTCACTCTATTATTACCGTAAACAATTTATTAATTAAACTGAAAAAAGAACATACAAATGGAGATCATGCTTTTATCTTTGTAGAATAATGCAAAACATTTGTCGTATTTATCAAATAAACTCAAAAACAAGTAAGATGTGGCAGTTTTGTCGTATGTTTTATTATACAAACTTGATATTGCTTCAATATATTCTTTTCAGTTGAAAAAGATTTTGTATGCCTAATCTTGGTTTTAAAAAATTATAGAAAAACTTACAAAAAACTTTATTTAAAATAAAGAATTAATGACAACATTAATAAAGAATTAATGACAACATTAACCAAAACAAAAAACGATAAATTTTTTTGCACTACTAATTCAAACAGCACAAAAAACATTTTATTATCTTAACTTTTATTATCTTTTAGACATTAAAAATGTCTTAAAAATAATAAGACTTTATTAAGTCAGTTTTTAGAGACATGTGCTGTCTGAGTAACAATACATGATAATATTAACTTGCCTTTGAAAAGTGGTACTAATCGGCCCCAGCATGTAATGGCACCCTTTCTGTTGAACTGACCAAGCGCAAGTTCCATATAAAATAGAGGAATACCACCGACTACTAACATTATACAATAGGGAACTAAAAATGCTCCTGTAAACAAAATAACAAATAAATTTTAAACATTCAGTTTTATGAACAATTAAGAAATAGAACATATCGATTACATAAACTCTCAGTTATATGAATAGTAACAATATCTTTTTATCGTTTTATCTTCTCTTCGACGTATCAATTGTATTACCAAAGAATGTTTTAAAACTTCATATACTGCATTTTATGTATGTAAAAAACGTGTACATCGTATAAATATATAGCATAGATTAGTTATATACATTATATATGATACTTTTAGTTCTTTTAACAGAACTTTCATAATTTTTTGAAACATTATTTTGTGTGTACATGTATGTCTCACAACCATAAAAAAATCTTTCATTAATATTGATCCATAATAAGTACTGTTATTTGATTGTGTTACTTCAAGTTCTTAATGTAAATCGATCAAATAAGATCCGATTATTCTTCTGCTCATCGGACTATCTAGAAAAATATATAAAATTTTTGAATCTTTTGATACACAAAAAGAACCTAGTTTATGTAATATCGGAGGGTAAAATACCCGATAAGCAGAAAAATTGCAGCAGATAAAGACGAGTAGACTAGAGAAAGATTTCTCATATGTATGTACAATACTTGATAGATGTCAAAAGAAATATATAATTAGGCATATAATATGCTTGTAAAAATAAAAACTAAATTCTTTTTATATTTCTTTTTCAAAATGTATAGGTAAAGATGCCTATTATGAGATGGTCGCCTAATATGAGATAGCGAGTTATTTCATGTAAACGGCTACAAATTCATAACTGCGTATTTTTAACACATTACTTATACAAAAACATCACCTTTTGTTAGTGTCGCTTACTGCCGAAGATGACGTGATGTCTGCAAAGGAATTGTCGCTTACGCGCGGAGAAGAAAACAAATCATTATAACTGTAAAATATATATTTAACATTTTTATATAAGCTTCACTGTCATTTCAATTTACTCAAATGTACACATGCATTATAAGTGATTTATCATGTAGTTTTGTTAATTTATTGCATACTTTGTCGATATAAACTTAAACTTTCTACAATTTTATATTCTAATATGAGATACGCAACCGTTCTTAATATGAAATACTTTATATTAGATACTGTTAAGTAAGTTCTTTATTCTGTCAAATTCTTTATTTGATGTATTAGTAAGTTTTTAGTAAAGTAATTTTGACGTTCGCAGTAACAAACGATATAAATAAAATGGTCAGAACCGAGCAAATAAAAGATTGATGAATATATTCAAATAAATAAGATTACGTTTAAAGATAAAACACGAAATGTTTCGTCCCTAACTTGAGATCTCTTCAGTCGTAAATGTTAATATTAATACATTAAATACGCAAACGAAAAAATCTCACAAGATAAAAAAGATGTAAATTAAGTCAAGCTATTGATGTTGTGAGTCAACACATCGATATGTTGACTCAAAACATCAATAGCTTGACTTAATTTACATCTTTTTTATCTCTCATGGACAACAACACGGCTGATTATGTAACGTATGACAATTTTTTATTAATGGAACGCACGCCTTGTGAGAGAAGAAGATAAATATATAGATATAAAAACGTACTTCATTGTTTGTAACTTTTTTCTTGTTTTTTCGTTTGCGTATTTAATGTATTAATATTAACATTTACGACTGAAGAGGTCTCAAGTTAGGGACGAAATGTTTCATGTTTTATCTTTAAATGTAATCTTATTTATTTGAATATATTCACCAAGTTTTTAGTAATCATACTTTCAGATGGAGACAAAGAAGAGGCAATTGTGGTCTCATAATAAATCACTTAGAGGCTGGTAAAGTAGTAAGAAGCAAAGAAATGAGATAATCAAAAGCATCTAAACAATTCAATGTCCCAAAGCGTACTATTAAGCGATATGTTGAGAAATGACGATAATTCTATTGTTGCTAAGATTCCTATAGAAAAGAAACTCATTGTATCTCATATTAGGAATCCTTTTTTTGAATCAACAAAATCGCCACTTTTGACAAAAAAATTCACATAAAATAAAGTATAAGCATTATCGATTGCTAACTTTTGTCGATAAAACTTGAATGTATTTCTTATAAGTCTGACATAAAACTAAGAGTTAAGATTAAATACTTCGAAAGTCTTTTTATATCATTGATATCGAAGATATTAGAAATAGGATAGCGTATAATTTTTACTTATTCGCAATAATTGCAAAGTTTATTTATTATAAATATTTAAAAAAGACAGAATATTAAAAACAAGTTTTGAAAATTATTCACTTTTGCAGAGAAAAGCTTATTTATATCTCCCATTGGCTTGACGATTGACTCAGTCATATCACCGTGTTAATGTCACCTTGTCGCATTTCCAAAAGTTGAATATCGAATTATGTGCCTAAAAGCATCTCGCTACTGGTGCTCTAAATAACGTATAATGCAGTTATGGAACTAGCCCGTTGCTAGGAGAACATCATATATCACGTTTTTTCAGTGGTCGTTTTTCTCTGAAAGAGTAGAGTCTCTATGTTTTATCTTTTCTGCTTGTAGGTATATTAGTTCCTATGTATATATCATACATGTAAAGTGAGAGAGAAAGAGAGAAAAAGAGAGATATATTTTATATATTTATATATATTTATTACTTTTTATTATTCTATATATTTTATTACTTTAAATTATATACATAACTATATATGTATATGTATTGTTTCTTACTGCGAATTTTAATTATTGCATGTATAGATTAATGACAAAACAAATAATCAAAAGAAGCAGAGAGTAAGATTACCGCTATTACTTATTTCCTTGATCTTCTTTCTTAGCTCTGTCGGAATTTTCGTTCCGCTACCCATGGAGATGTAATCGGATTATAAAGGATATTGTGTCGTTGAGCAACCTTGATTAATTTCCTCTCGTTCCTACTACAGTACAAATGTACAAATCATCTATTGAGCATATTAAAAAAAAATTTATATTTTTTAAAGCTGCTTGTTTTATTTTGTTAAGCTTTCAATTATTATATTAATAATTAAGATTAAGAAATCTACACACACAATATTAGGTTTATATATTTATTTACACTTATATATTTAATATAGAATATTTTATTTACACATTTGCTATTCAGCGTATCTTTCTCTCTTTCTCTCAAATTACTTCGTATGTATAACTTGAGCTGTTGTTACATATTGCATAGTTTCGACAGTTTAGAATTAAATTAATAGCACACGCGCGCGTAGATAATTTGATAAGTATTTGATAAGTAGTATAATTGTTTTGATTTAGAACAAAAATATATAACAATTCAACACATTTCTCGAATACAAATAAAAATTTTTTTAACAAACTTATTAAAATAAAACAACGCAATAATGTCTGTTTTTTTTACCGCATATAATGGATTACACTCAATTGTTGATACTCAGATGTGTTATAAGTGTTCAATAGTATATCTATATTAATAGAAAATATGCATGATACGAGATGTCTTAAAAAACAGCTCTTCTATGTGCCTATTATTATTCTCTCTCTCTCTCTCTCTCTCTCGTGACAAGCGGTTTCCTTTTATGAATAATATTACGTAAATCCGCTTGATTCAGATTATTGTGGCACTAATACCGACATACCAATCTAGAATTTTGATTAGCATTTATGAGTAACTTACGTATTCAAGCGAGACGATGTCACGTTTCTCAATAACCACAAATCGATGCAATGGTTTCAAACAAGGAAACAAGAATCAAGATTTTTACGAATGAAAATTTCCGTACAGAGAAACAATCTTCTCGACAACATTGTTGGTTTAGTAAATATTACAAAGAAAAAACGTCAAGTGCGATATTTTCAATGATTTATACTTATCTTTAAGTATTGGTTGTAAAACAACTGTTTTAACTATTTAAACAATTGTAATAGACATTTAAAGATATAATACAGACATTTTTTATCGTGTTTTTTTCTATTATTATTGCGCAATAATTTCAGTTTTGTTAAAAAAACTTGTAGATTATATTTTCTTTTCACAATCAGACTAATCAATTGTAGACAAAGATGGTAAAACATACACACACACATGATATATTACATATTTAATAATTTTTCATCTATTCTATACATTCTATATATTTTATCTATTCTATATATTCTATACATTTTATCTATTTTATACTACTTTATCAAACTGATTAAAGTCAAATTAGTAGTAAAACAAAAATATCTCCAATTTTCTACTCCCGTTTCCTTTTTTATTGCTAACTAATTATTTGAAAATTTAAATTTTTTCTTTCTCTCTTTCTCTTTTATACAATATTAATATTATATCAAATATTAATTTATTTTTATACTTTCTCTAATACTACAAGGTAAAACTGATAAACTCGAAATTTTTTGGATAATTTACAAAATATGCGTTTCTCTCTCAATATCCAATTTACTAATCTTAATTATTGAAATTTGTTTTTATTTAAATAAAATTCTGAGAAAACGCTTTGCATAGAAAATGTCGCGCATATAATGATGTATTATTATTATATAATAAAATACCAAACACAAATGGCAGGCAACTGATACAGGACGATACTATGTATCAATATGTACACGTTACTCTGAATTATAATTATGAAACAACACGTTAATAGCGCCTATTCTAGAGTGATAACGATGCAGTCACCATTCTATAGGGTGGAGAGAACTGAATGCACATCCATGATCAAAGGCCCATCTCCCGAATAGGAAATTATAATTAATTAAGGTAATTGGAAATTAGCGACCGATCTTGCCCATCCTAATGGCGCGGAGCTGCGCACTCTGCTCGATTCTTAATTAAGTTAGTAGCCGCTTTTGAGAAGCCTCTGTATCACTGACAGTGACCCTAATCGTATTCCTACCGAGGTCTCGATAATACCGGTACTATAATGGTGTCATCGTCACAGTCATTGTTGCTGTCGTCAGTGATGCCATAGCAAGCTTAGCAAATCAAGAAAATTGCCAGTTCTTTGTTTCTTTGGATTAAAATTTACGAGAGAGAGAGAGAGAGAGAGAGAGAGAGAGAGAGAATTAAAAACAAAAAAGCACATCTTACAAGACCACCTCGCAAACTCAAAACTTTTTTGATTTTGATAAACTTTGCACACATGTAAGAGAAGTCAATAGATGAATATTGACATTTTATTGCGGCCTAAAAACGGTTTTAAGGGGTAAAATCACCCTTCATATAAAGTAGCTTTTCACTTTTCTCAATTTATCTGGAAAACTATTGGAGATACCTATCAAAATATGTTTAATAAAAGTTTTATAGAAAAACATCTTTCATTTAATCATATTAATAAATTTTACAAAAATAATGTTTAAAAAAATTTTTTCACAAATTTCTAAAACAAAATTTTTTTAAATACTTTTATTAATGTAGATAAATAGAAGTATTCTTACTATAAAACTTTTGTATAAAACATTTTTTGATATCTCCAATAATTTTTGAGATAAATTGAGAAAAGTAAAAAGCTACTTTATATATGAAATGATTTCATTTCTTAAAACCAGCTTTGAATCGCAAAAAATGTCAATATTCATTTATTAACTCTTTCTACATGTGTGCACAGTTTTATCAAAATCAGAATTTTCGAATTTGTGAGGTTCCCTTGTTGGGAAATATGAAAATATGAAAAAGTTTAAAAACATCTCTCTCTTCCAGAGTCAATACAGATGTCATCGTGTACAAAATAATAAACAAGTAAATAATTGTTATTGTTATAATTGTTATGTAAAATTATATATTATTTATTGATATATAACCAATTTTAAAGAAATATATCTGTGACACTTATATATCGATGGTATTTAATTTAAACTGATTTTAAATTTGTTTAGAAAAACAAGTTCATATCGTATCTTCCACGATTAACATGCTATTTCGTGCAAATTAATCTTTCTCTCTAATTGCAATCATGTTGAACACCCGCAGTTGCTTTTACATCATAAAAAATCTTTATTAAAAGATGAAGTCTAAATCTCGAGATCATTTTCCGCGAGGTAAATGCTAATTAAGCCGACCGGTTAACGCGGTATTGCTCGCTTGCTAGAGTGTATTACTCAACGACGCGCGTAACATCCAACTCTCCTGAGTTAACTGTAAGTAAAATGAAGTCCGACGATGTTACAAGAAGAGAAGTTCTCGCGCGGATTAAACAAGACTATTAAAATTTGAACTAGAACTTTGTTTGTCGCCGACAAAATTTTTTATTACAGCACAGAAAAACAATTTTGTTACATTAATAAAATATTTGAATAAAATCAAAAAAATTGCAATAGGTCTAGCAAGTTTTTTCTTCGCTGTTATTCATATATAACTAATATCTTCTTGCTATTCCAGAAAAACTATTTTTCTCTGAGCTAACATATATATTTTATATAGATGTATATGTATATTACACATGCGCGCACGCGCGCGCACACACACAATATTTGCTCAGATATACGTAACGAAACTGTATTTCATTACGTTCATTATTTATAACAAACGCAGGTGGATGATATGTAAAAAAATAAATTATTAAAATCGTATTATATTCCTACCATTGCATGTGCCGTCAATGACAAAGAAAAACTTTCGATTCGCGAAATAAACGAAAAAAACCGCGCGGAAATTGCGAGAGCGCGTTGAGATGTACTTACCGCCACCGTTCTTATAGCAAAGGTATGGAAATCGCCACACATTAGCGAGATCAACGGCAAAACCGATTACTGACAGCAGGAAATCGAGCTTTCCCGACCAAGTTTCTCTACTATCGGTACCGCCGCCGTTGCTGTCACTCTTTGCAGGATTTTTTATCACTGTCGATGACATCTTTCCGCTATCTACAAATAAACCGTAACAATTTACAATACATGTAAACCGCAAGCAATATTTTATTTAACTTTGCGTTCTAATATATTTATTATTTTATTAATACGTTTGTATAGCAATTATACACAAGATGTAAGCATATGAAAATAGATAATACGTATTGAAGATATTTTAAGGAAGCGTTATCTTAGCTAAGTTCCAACTTTTCTACGTCAAAAATATTATTCTTTAAAACTTTTTCTTAATATAAAATAAAAGACAAATATAAAATAAAGACAAATAATAAAGCAAATAATAGAAATTAACTCAAGTGACGTACAGTTTTCTTAAATTTTTTAAAATATATTTTACAAAGTAAATTTAATCTAAAATGAGTGTAAATATGAGGGATTTTCTCGAGTTCGAAATGAATAATCTAAATTATTAAGATAATCAATTAGCTTATTTGAACCATATGCGAGGTATTATGCAATCAATTAAGTCTTGGTTGATCAAAATGTTTCGACTTTTATAAATTTAATCTATTTGTGTACATTAATCAACATAAGTGTTAGACATAATTAATAGACATAATTCATAAATACTGTGCAATATCGGATGCAAGGTCACGACTGTGTAAGAAAGTCGAGAGAAAGGAAAGCAAGTGGAACGAAAAAACAGCCAAGAACGATAATATAGTGAAAAGAAACCTGATAATTTTTAATGACGCGTGCGTGCGTGCGTGCGTGCGTGCGTGCGTGTCCGTGTGCGTGTGTGTATGCGCATTCGTCACTATATGTATTTGAGAGCGCGAGAAGCATGTCGCGTGCTCGTGTAATTTGGCGACGACAAGTTATCGATAGCCCTTCAAGCGACAACGCTCAACCCCCAACGAGCCTCATTGTACCCTGTGACGGGTACTGGTCAAACAGCGGTATATTTCAAAGGCGATCGCAGGCGATCTAGACTCGAGGAGCTACTCAACGAGGGGTTTTCTGTCACGTGCACTGATCCACGCTTATCCACAACCGACCTGGTTAATTGATATTCGGCTATTACAAAGACACCTATGAATGTATACGCGTAAACTAATATACGATAAAAGATACGACAAAAAAAAATCGCAACGTTAGATATTTTATTAGAAAACTAATTCTTAGATTTATTTAAAAAAATAAGTTTGAGTCTCTGCACAACTGCGATTAATAAGCATAAAAGGACCAATAATATAAAAATAGCCAATAATAAAATCAATAACTAAACTATTTACAGATGCAAATACAACAAAGAAGAAAAATTACGCATAATAAAAAAATATATATAACTAATAATAAGAAAAGTGATTCGGTCTAAATCGTGATATACATATACATCTACAAATACATAAATAAAAAGAAAAAAAACGTTAATAACGTATAATAACAAAAAAACTATAACATTATACTAGAAAAACGATTTTAATCTTTTCGGCTGGATTGGCCATACACGTATACTTCAAAGCGATATATCTTGTCCCATTAGTTTTTTTTTAATTGGAAACGATATAATTTAAAACAGGAGATAAGTCGTTATCTCAAGATATGAACTCAATGCGTTCAAAAAATATCAACTATTATATACCTCCTAAAGCAATATCAACTATTATATAACTATTCAGTATTCGAGTTAGCGACGGATGTCACTTCGCAGTCACATTTCGAACAGTTTTGACTTGGAATTGAATGGATCATAACAATTTTTATTTTTTATTTTTTATCTTTGAAACAAAAGTATGAAACATCAAATCATATGTGACATGTGTAATGTCTGGTAATGTTTTAATTAATTGTGCATAAACACTGACTTTGCTTTTAATTTTACTAGAAATGTTTTGAATGTAATTTATAATTCTCTTACTTTTCTAATAATTATTTTAATAATTCTTTTAATTTCTCTCTTAATAATTCTCTTGATTGTTATTATTTATTAATCAATGAAAACTCAGTAGAAACAATACTATTTTTTATTAAAAGAAATATATTTAATTATTTAACATCCTAATTTATGTCGTATTACTTAACATCTTTATTTATTTCACTTTCCGTCAATTACAATTATATTTGACACTATATAAGCCAAAATAAATTGTCTTTATTATAAATAATACAAAATATTATCGCGTCTACTTTCTTTAAATACTTTTTAGTTCTTAGTAAAATGAACACTTTTATATTTTCTTCTTTATCCAATACAACACTTTTTATTTTTTCTTTCTGAATAAAAGAGATAGCTATAAGAGATAGCTATAAGTATCAGATAAACAATAAAAAAAATTTTTTTTATATTTTATAGCAACAAATATTTGTCACACATGCACACATTATATATAATAAATGAGAATTTAGAACAAAAAAAATAAGATCTACCGTGTCTTTTCTCGTCTCAGCGAGCTTTTCTTTCTATATTCAGCAAAGAAATTCACCAAGTTGAGGGGGAGCACTTTACACTGATAGGATCAAATAACGATGTAGCAACTAATCGTTCAAGTAGTTAAATGACGATAAAAACTGCGGTAACATAATATAGTCAACGATAGCGGGGAAAAGGAATCGTTTTCCGTAACCGCACGGATTCGAAGAAACTAATGACAATTCACAGAGGAAGTTTTACACTTAGTTTGAAATTTGTGCTGCTATATTATATAATAACATAATGCTAATTTTGTTTTAAATAGAAGTCTTCAAGCCGCCTTAATTAATGTGCTTTGTCACAGATGATTTTAAGAAACGCCTCTTCATGATATAATTATTAATTTCCTTTAAGAAAACTATATAAGCATATGCGATTTTAGAGTTCCGTATAAAAATGTTTAAAAAATGTGTATTATCGATATGAAAACAGCTATTTATCTTTTGATTTTACATCTAAGGAAATTAAGATCAAATAGCATATAACAACATCGTGTACTTACCAAATATCGAAGCGCCAAAGATGACTAACGAGCAACGATGACGCCGTGAGTGTTGCAGCTCAGATAGACACCGCGACACTGACTACGTGACTGTTTGGTCCACGACAAAACTCCTACGATGAAGATTCGCCAAAGAGTCAGAAGTAGTTCGAAACTGGTATCCGTCAAACCCATACCCGTGGTTAGTCTATCGTCCTTTACTTTCTTGCTGTTCTATTTCCGGTCTTCGTTTCGCGCGCTCAAATTTCGAAATTTTTAGTAGTTTTACGAAGAAGAATAAGACGATTTTAGTGATCTAAAGATGCGCGCGCTTATGTTGTTGTTGAAGCAAATCACCTTTCAAGGAAGACCGCTCATTATACGCGCAAACTTGTCTTTAATAAATTTGAAAAGATTTTAAAGATGTTTCAAATACGAGGTGTGCATCGTATCGGCAAAAAAGAGGCATATTCTTTTAAAGACAAATCGCGCTTCTTATGTAGTCTCTCTCTTTACATGACATTTATGAAATAAATCAGGATTTTACGATTATGCAAAGAAAACGCAAAGATGTAATCTTGGCACAAACAGAAGAACCTTGTCGTAAAAGATCGGAAGAGTAAATGGCGAATTTTAGCGCCTGTGTCAATGCGCATATATGTCCACCGCAATCACGTGGTATCACGCGTGCGCTTCGCTTCTTTTCTCTCTGTCTCTTTCTCTCTCTCTCTCTCTCTCTCTCCTCTCTTTCTTTTCTGTTTCTCTCTTTTTGTATAGAAAATATTCTGCATCAATAAGTTTGTTCTACTTGCTTAAACGAAAAGTGTAAAGTGTACACCTTGCACTTTTAATACAATATACTTTTTGGGAGTAGGAAAAACGTCGTGTAAAATAGGCTTTTCAACAAGAAAGCCAAAGTGTTATTGCAGTCATTTGTACTTGCGTTTATGTTTGGAATTTTGGTAAAAAAGTAAAATTTAATTTCATATTATCAGGTTTGTTCTTTTTTCATATTTGAGAACTGAACTTTGTGAAAAGTGTACACTAAAACGTTCTTTTTACCGAACATGACGTCACACTAGGCTGTTCTTTTTCGAAGTGCAATAGTCCGAGATCTGCACTATACTCTTTTCAATAAAAGAAAGGTCCGTAGTCTGCGCATATGGGTGGAATAGTGGCCCAATAGAGTCGGGAGAGAGTTGCGTGCGGAATTGGCAAAACATTTGCTGACAGCCAATGGTTGTAGAGTGAGAAGAGAAGCGATGCGCAGAACGGAAGAATTTGCGTCGGTCCGCGGACCTTTCTCTTATTGAAAAGAGTATAGTTCTGAACGGGTGACATCCATTTGACCACGGTACGATTGACCACAGTACGTTTGATCACGTACTATTGGACACGTACGATTCGACACGGTACGATT
>QVNW01001994.1:0-30780 GCA_014825475.1 Pseudomyrmex flavicornis
TCGGTCTTCGTATTCGGACTGATAATTCATACGTGAATCGTCTGTATTTCTTGACAGATTCAACGAGAACAACGGCAGGAATTATCAAATGTTGAGATGATTTTAACATCGAAACGTTTATTAAAACTTTATTAACGGATTTGAAGAACAAACAAAATTGTTTTATAAGAAAATGTCATATTATACTAGAGCTCAGAAATACAAAGTTCGGGAAAATAATGAGGACGATAAAAAATAACAAAATGTATGCTATAAAACTTTTAAATATACAAAAAAAAAAAAAAAAATAGCTAGAGCAATGATAAAAATGCAGTTTCTTTGCAGACTTCGTGTTTTGATTCTAGCGAGTGGCGCCGGCTGCTGACGATCTGCGAAGTCGCGGATTGCCATTGAGCAGGCGCTCCGCTGGATCGTTTGCAACATCCGGGAGCTGCGCGACGTCGCCGTCGCCGTCTATTGGCCGGGAATGCGCAAAGCGCGAGATGAAACCGGAGCGACAAAGAGAGAAAGAGGGCGAGTGAGCGCGAGAGAGAGGAGATCTCGTTTCAAACTCGAAATCTAACGAGAAACACTCAGAGCCACGCGAGCGGCCGCGCAACGCGGTACGAGCCGTTTGAATGCCGGTGTGAACGACGTCGCGTTATGTGCATCGAGAAACGTGTGAGCCACGCGGGGCTCGCTTGTGTCATCCTGTTTCTCGTGGCAATTTTTCAGCCGTATGGTGAGTGCAAATTTTTTAGCCTCCAATCACTGGAGTAATATTTTAATTTTTAGAAAAAAAGATTTTTGGATTCCTATCAAAAATATAAACGACGAAGAGAAACAAAATGACGAAAAATGTCACAGACGACGCGACACTTTTTGCTATTACAATCTTTGATTAAATTAATGTGTAAATTCTTAATAACAATGTTGTGCAAGAATATAGTGCACGTATAATTAATGCACGTACAATAACATATAAATATTTAATAAACGACTAACAATTATCGTCTCATCTTACGTTCGAATTGTCAGATACAGTTTCATGTAAATGATTTATTTTCTGTCAGAGCTTATAAACAAATATCAACAAATAATTTACATGTTACAATAATATATACAATTATTATTATTAAATATAATTATTTACTTGTACACTAATAGTTTTTTTTTAAATCGCGATTATTATATAAATAGTTTTTTTCTACTTTTTATTAAATTAATTTCGGACGTAAATGAACGTTGACTGGAGTTTGGCGGAATTACTGACCGACCATATAATTTGTCTATTTTGTATCACGAGTGAAAATCAATTAAGTGCGATCAATCTTCGACGCCGCGCGATATTATTCAATCTCGAGCACGTCAGCTTGTATTTACGTTTCAATTTATATGTAGCGCTCTTAAAAAAAATAGAGAATAAATATAAGAGATATTTAAGTGAACTTGAGAGCCAAGGAACACGTACTTGGATGAAATATGAATTTAAAAAGTGCTCGAAACCCGCGAAATTATGCAAGTTTCGGTCTCGCGGTTTTTAACGCGATACAAATTTTCGCTCGACAAGGGGGGGAGAAGAAATCAAGAAAGATTTTAACTATAATATAATTAACTGTAGCATAATTGGCTTATTCTTCTCTACAATAGAGCTTTATAGAAACATGGGAATTGTGGTCCAATTAAGTTTGCTCGTTGAGTTGTTGAGCGAAGCGGTGGTGTAAGCTGGTCGCGAGCAGTAGTACGAGTCGACAATAAGTCATTCATTAGAAAGGCAGTGAAGCTTACATCAGCGTATGCAAGATCTCTCGCGCGGGTCATTTTTTATTCGTACGTAAGTTTCTTCGTAACAAGGAAGAGGAGGATAAAGTGAGCTATTTTATATATTAAACCACGTCGCATTCTTATTTCTTAAGAGCGTGAAAAATATGTCTCACATCAGTTTTACCGGTTCCGTGTCTCATATCTTAAAAGTGAAAAATAGGCCACTACATCTTCGGGGAAATTCTCTCTCTCTCCGTCGCGCCGATTCTCGTCGCGCCGCGCGGCGTCGAGAAACTCCATTCCGAGACCTCGAGCCACCCCGTGCGGACGAACCACACGAGCAACTCGAAGCGCGGTCTGTTAATTTTCACGGTACATTGTGGGGACCATGCAATCACAATGAAATGCCGGTCTGTTCTCGCCCGTCTCCCGTCTGTCTTTCTATAGCTTGACGTAATTAGTTTCGCTGCTGGACGTATTAGCGGATTTGCGAATTAACGTTAAACAAACTTGCTCGCTTTCTTTCTTTCTCTCTCTCCGCGGTCCGTTTAAGCGACGAAAAAACAATGAGCCACGCCGGGCAATCTAACTTTACCACTTAACTCGTTTACGATTTATGTGGTTGTTCGCGCGCGGTCGTTGCATTCGCACGTAATTACACGTCGTTGCATATTCTCCCCGCGCGCGGGCACAGGATTAGCAAAATGACACGAGATTTACTCGGAATAAAACTCATGTCTCCCTCTGTCCTTAATGCACTTGTTTTTTTAGTCGTTTTAATGTCTCTCGTTTACGGTTAAACAAGGTAACGTTGTTGTTCGTTACGAACGTCGCGTGCTCGGGAAAAGTCAGTGCTGGTCTAGAAAGTGCGCGTTCGACTTCTTTTTTTTTTCTTGTATCGAGTGGAACACGAATGTGCAATAATTACGTGAAACTACAATAAATAGATAGGTTTGCAACAAAACAAGGAGAATGATGAGAATCGCGAACAATTAAATTTAAAATATCACATGCAATGCGCATTCTCGATATTTCTCTGGTAATTACTTTTAATTACACGGTTTGTATAATTGATCCAATACCGTTTTTGGCGCGCCTAGTCGCCAGTCTGCCAACAAATTTGCCGACTGTGTCTATAACAAATTTATACGATCTAATCTCTATCCTCTGAGTAATCGGTTTTTCTCGTAGACTCTCGCAGACAGCCGTCAAATATTCCGATGAATTATTCCGCCGTAAAGAGAGCGAGAGCTTAGAGGTGCATAATGTGGAATAATTATAGAAAGTGCGCCGCCGTTTTTCATCGATCGCGCGCGCTTTCCCTCCCCGATGTGCGCGCTTCGGGAATATTCTTTAGAAGCACGAGGGGATATCCATCCTTTATATGAAAGCGAAGCGCTTTCGGGCCTCGAGCTTCGCTGCCGGAAATTCATTTCGTTCGATTGGCGATGCAACATTACCGGAGGTAATCTCGTCTCTCCCGGGCGTCGTGTGTCGTTGCGAAAATTGACAAGGGATCAACGACGAGGCCCTCCCGTGTATATACATATATATGAGTGCAATACAAGTTGATGGGGAAATTCCCTTGTGATATTCGGGGCTTTATCGCGCTCGAGGGTGAACGGTAAGTAGTGGCGCCAAGTGTCGCGAAAAATTCTGTCAAGAGTTTCACGAGGGAAAAAGCATCGTCGTTACGTACGATCTCAAGTATTCGATCGCGCGTTCGATTATATTCGAGGTTACATCCTTTCCCCGGTTTTCCGCAAATCGAAAATGCACGCGAAAACGGATTTGATTACGAAGTTTCGGAGATTCGTTTTTTCGACGGGCGATGATCGAAAGCCGCGAGCTCGCTCGAGCGATGCCCAAAAATCGGACGCAAATTTACAGGCGATGACCCGTAAATGTTGCAAACGCGAAATGTCGCGTTGAGAACACTCGCTGTATGCACGTGGCCGATAAAAAATTACTGACGTCGAGCGCACGTGTGAGCACGGCGTGCTCAGCGCTCGTTCTCTTTCTCTCCGTCTCTCTTTCTCTCTCAACATCCTCATTTATTCACGTGAGCGCTACTATAATGTGTCGTGCATTACGTTATTTTTGCGGAGCTATATTGCGGCGGCCGAGGAGATGAAATATTCAGGTGTCCCGATTGCTGATTTATGCCGCGTTTACCGCGTCGGAGGGACACGACGGAAACACGTGTATACACACCCCTGGAATAGCTTTGTTTCGTGTCAACAGCATAAATATGTAAAGGCGTGTAAGCTATCGCACTATGGGGGAGAAAAAAACACTTTTATACCTTCGATTCTTTGCTTTACACGCGTTCGCATCAATTATCCGGAAAAGGATCGGAATCAAAACACGGTGTTGTGATCCATTTTCAATATAGAATATTATATACGAGCATCGTTTATATCGCTGATTGAATTTAATTAAATTTCTGCGAGAACACATCCCTCCTCCCCTACTGCGACAGAAACGAAACGAGTTGTGCTTTCTCTCTCGTTTTCCCGCCTATATCGAAGCTTAGTTACTCGGTTTAATTGCTTCCGACGGAAAAATTCTCTTTGCTCTGCCGCATATTGTATTTTTACGTACATACATATTTCCACGCTGCACGGCACGAGACGCGCGTGCGCGCGCGTTCAAAGCAACCGATTTACGAATAGACAATTTAATAATAATTCCGGACGTATAATAATCATGTAACGAACATCAAAGAGAGAACGTATCAAACTGCGTTAACAATGAGCAAACGCTTATTAATATTTCGCAATAATTATTTTTCATAATTAATAGAGTTTTTACTTTTTTCAATTAGTTTGTTTCGACGAGCAACAGGGTTTCGAAAATTTCAGTATTCGCTCTACAATGCGAAACGTTTGCTTCGCATTAAATCGAGGCCAGAGGGTGTTGCACTAACGCCATTTCAATTAATAAGCATCGCGGTTATTAAAACATTAATATATATTCAGATTATTAAAATTACAATTACTTTTCTTTCTCTTTTGCGTTAATAACATTTTATATATATTAATAACGTTATTGCGTGTTCGAACATACCAATAAGTTTAAATTTTATATAATACTTTTAAAGTGTATATTAATACTCTTATAAATATAGATTTTATATTTCCCGAATGCAAATCCTTTGAATAAATCGTCCTGCATTTCGATAATCCTCTCTTGCTCCGGTGCTTATTTTATATGTACGCGAGAACGTCTCCGCTCTCGTGTTCGTTACGGACTTCGTTCGTTACAACAATGAAGAAAGTCGTCGGATTATACCAATTGCCACTTGATATCGCTCAGATTAGTCGAAGATGCTTTTCTCGATGAGCTTTCTTCCGGGCGGGAAGGAAAATGTGCGCGTGCCCAGTTTCCGCTTCTATATCCTTGAGTAGAGTTTCGCGAAACTTTCGAGTATAATCCACTGTGAAACTTTTCGGGGCATCCGATAGGCATTCCTCCTTCGTTAATGCGCAAGAATTCATATTACGCTCCACATGAGAGCGGAAAAATTACAATTTTTATTGAAATTTCGTAGTTTTCGAAAGAAGAAAGAGTATACCGAATTATTCCGTTCTATCGGAGCCGAGCTTTTATCTGACGCGGCGCGTGTTACATTTAAAGAAATCTTCTCGCGCGTTTCTTCTCCCCGGACCGTACTTTTCACCTCTTTCTCTCTCTCTCTCTCTTTGTTTCCTTTCAACCGACTCGACTTTATCGCCATCCACGCGCATTAAAGAATTTCCATATCGGCCGCCGCGACCCCGTCGTATACGCGCGCGAACACTTCTCTCGGCGAGGGCGAAATGACAAGCGGGGGACCGATGACTTCCGCGGCTCCGCGTGGCGGAGTTTCGTAGTAGTAATAGTCGAAGTTTCGACCCCGCCTCGTGCGGCCAAGTGCGCGACTCCTCGGCAAACTTCACAATAGAACTTCCGCATTTTCGCCTCGCTACCCGCATCGCCCGAAGAAGATGCGCAGTCAGAACGAGAGAACCCCTCGCGGGTCCTTCCTCTCTTTCCGTTCTCTCCCGTCTTACACACACATATATATACACACACACACACAGAGTCTCGCGCGCTTTTCTCACGCCTTCCTGTTCGATCGACTCTAGAGATCGAATCTCTCGCTCGTTTCGCAGGACTTTGCCAAAATGCCGGGACACGCGGCACGTACGGGAGGAGATCGGATCTGCTTGGCGACGTCGACGAGGAGTCGCGCGCTTTGGAAACTCACCGGCAGTATAACAGGTAAAGTATATCGACGACAGTCGCGTGAGATATGCTTCGACGCTGCTTTCGGATGTAACGCGACGAGAGCTCTCTCGCTCCGCGAGTAACGCGAGAATTCTTCGGACGAGTGAGATGATCCGGCGGAGCTTTTGATTCGATTACATGGCGCTTTGTCTCGCGAACGTCCGGTAGAACATCGCGAAGTTGTAGAAATCACAATGGAATTACACGCTGTAATTGTAGATCAAAGGTTCTCGCAAAACGGAAACATTACGGAGAACCGACTCGAAATATGTACACGCTGAGTCTCATCGATATATAAGAGCGCGTGTAATTCACAATAAAATAGAAATCAAAACCGAGATTATTATTATTTTTTTTTTTTCCACGTCTATTTGCACTCAATCTCTGTACTCTATTTTTTTGCTAACAGCAGTATCGAATATTTTTCGAAAGCTGATATCCCATCGTGTTTTTTCAGCAAATATGTACAAACAGCACCGGGAAATCTATACCGTAGCGTATAAAGATGTTCTCGCGGGCTCTTGAAATAAATTCTTAACAGCGTGTTCAAAATTCTCTTTGATGATTTATTTAGCAAAACTGAGCGGTATCTCATCGCTCAGATCTCTCTCTCTCTCGCGCGCGCGCTTGTCGCAAGAGCGAAGACGGTTAGAGCTTGTTGTTATCTATCTTAGCCGGGACGCATCTTCTTCGGAGAGAGCGGAGAGGGAGCTCGAGGAAAACAGAAGGACGCTCTTGTCGCGAAGCGTTATCACGGAGCCGGCGGGGACGGAAGAGGAAGCGAAAGCGGGGACCCGCGGTGATAAACGCGGGAACAAACATCTCCTTTTGTCGGAAAATGGTGCGAAAATTCCTCTTCGGCGAAACGTAAATGTCAGTGAGTAAAATCGCTTTTCTCTAATATAGAAAACGCATTCCGGGTAAATAAGTTCGCGGAGAGAGACGCGAAAATACACATCTCCGAAATGAAATATGGCAGCAGCTCTTCTTAAGCGGCAGTTGCATTGTCGCGAAACTTTCTCGTCTTTTTCTCTGCTTTGTGCACCTATCACGCATCTGCATTTAGGCATCACATCGCAATGAATATTTTTGGACAGAAAATTATTCTTTGCGCGCACGATTTTCAAATAAAAAGTTCACGCGAGTTTATTTATAAAAGACAGTTAATTAAAACTCGCTTGTTTTACCAGGAAAACTTTTTATCTTTTTTAAATGACGTGTTCCAGCAATTAGATTGCATTTGTTAAAGTTTGAAAATAAAGACGAGAATTATTTACTGATTCGCTAAAGAGAGTTTTTAGTTTCCAGAAATATCTAATTCAAAAATCATTTCCGCTATATATCCTCGTTCCCGGCAGCAATCTCGAGCGAGCGACAGGAGGACAGCGTCGGAGGCCGAGCGCGGAAAAAGCGTCGCAGGGGCAAGGATTCGAGAAATTCTGGTATCAGGGATCGCGCACGCGAGATTAACGAAGACAGTCGCGAGAACGAGATAGCAAACAGGCGTGGTAGTGAATCGTCGCAGAAGCGGAACGGCTCAAGATCGAGGAATCGGGATACGCGAAAGTCGCGCGCGGAGTCTCGACGCAAGCGGAAAAAGGAGAGAAGAGAGCGAAACAGGAGCAGGAAGAGCGACAAGCGGCACGACGTAGCGCGACGATCGAAGCACAAAAGGAAGACGCACGACGACGGTGCGAGAGGACTCGTTCTCGAGAGCCTCGATCTCGTCGGCGGGAACGCGTCCGAACGCTCGATCGAGAATTCGTCAAACGTCACTCCGGATTACGTCGCCCCGTCAACCGAAGCGGTTAGCGCGACAACGCCGTCGAATCTCCAGCGTTACCCAATCCTCGAGGTGACGAGGAAGCTAACCAGAACGACGCCCCGTCGCGGTTTCTACACGGCAGATACGGTGGAAAGGGAATTCTCGAAGCAGCTCGAGATGGAGATCTCCAAGTCCGCCTCCAAGGACCGCTCAATTCTGGAGGACGGTATCTTCGATAGGTCTCCGGGGCAATCGAGCGGACGGAATGTAAAGTCGGGCGAAGTCAACGAGAAAAGCACGGTCGCATCGTCGGACGGAAAAACCGATTTCGGAAGTTCGCGCTACGACGCTGCAAAGATGCTGGGTTATTCGAGAACCGAGGAGGACCTGCCGATACTCGACCTGGAGAACGACGTGCTTGAGAGAGCCATAAAGGATTACAACGCGTACATGACATCGAGGCAGAAACCGCGTTACGACGAACCGCTGCCGATTCGTCGCGTCTCCGAGTCGGCGCATCCACCGCGAAAGCCGATAATTAATTCGGAGGAAAGCAACGACGAGGACGACGACGACGACGACGACGACGGAGGAAGCGCGGAAGTCACGGGAGAAACGCGTAACGACGGCGGCACGAGCGGGGACTTATCTTGCATAAACGGGACATTCCTGCCGGCGCCTCTATCTCGCCACGCGCTGATCAAATATGTAAAGTAAGTGCTCTCCTATCGTCTATCATCCATAATTCAATGCTCGGAATAATTCCGGGAATCAACGCGATTTGCACGATCTCTCTCGGCAAACCGTACGTGCTAAAGTGTCGCGTCCGAGAAACGTCAAATATTAATTTTCTCGGTATTACAATATTTGATATTTGATATTTTACTTGCGCGAGTCAATTTTTATCTTCAGAAAAATATTGACAAAACCAAGATATATGTTATCTTATTTAAGAGAAAACAATCCTCTTGTGTGTTGATTTATCTGGAAATCCGAAAATAGCGAAGCGAAATTTTCCTATCGCGCGCGCGATGTGTTTTCAGATTAAGATTACGTTTATTCTACTTTCTATTTAGCGGTGCAGATCTGCGCGCGCGTGCGAAACTATAGTTTTATCGGAAAAATAACTCTGTGCACGTTTTCGCTCTTCCTCTTCTCGTAATTATGAAGGTCCTCGATTCCCGGCCACGAGTATTTGGAAGCCGATTACGAGTGCGCTCCAGGTTACCGTATGGCATCCGCCACGAGCCGATTAGTCTGCCGAGCTCGTCAGTGGGTCGGACAGGTGCCAAAGTGTGAGATCAAGCAAAAGCCGACCGGGATGTGCGCCGAGGCGTCCTGCGAGCACGTATGCAACGAAATTAACGGCCGTCCCGTCTGCTCCTGCTACGAGGGATTCAGGATTCTGGACGACCGCAAATGCGTCGGTGAGCGCGCCGCGATTTTTATCCCCGCCGCGGATTATCATTACGGCCCCAACAGCTTTTGGTATATTCTTACTCGCAAGCTTCTTATTCGCGCGGAACGTGAATTTCGCATCGAATCTTCGCATTTTCGGGCGATTTTTAAAACGTTTTTTATTTCGAAGAAATATTCGAAACTTTATTTCTCGCAGAGCTCGTGTGTGAATGTTTTTTCTCTGGGTTTTTTCTGCTCGATTTTTCTCATGTTCAGAACGTTGCGCTGTTATTTTTATTTCTTTTTTTTTTTTTATTGGATTTAATTTACGATATCTCCGTGTAACATGTCGCTTCGTTTTTTTGAGCGTCTTGCAATTACAACATTTGTACGTTAATACAATTCCTGCGTTTTGGGATCGCTGTGTTAACAGCGGATTAAACCGCCGCGTTCTTGTTTGTCTGCGCAGACATCAACGAATGTTTGCTAAACAACGGCCACGGTCCTTGCCAGGACACCTGTCGAAATCTCATAGGTGGATACGAGTGCTCCTGCGATGGTCTGCAAGACGCGACGCTGACCGCTGACAATCACACGTGCGAATACAACAAGCACACGGGCCCGTGCAGCGTCAACAACGCCGGGTGCTCTCACACGTGTCTGTCCACGATGGGTCGGGTGTTTTGTCTGTGCCCGGACGGCTTCATGCTCGAGGACGACTGGAAGACATGCCAAGGCGAGTTATAACTTAATTAAACATTGGCTTAAACGTTGCTCTCTCGGGTATATTTGAATTTTCTCTCTCGCCGCGCGCTGTTCTCCGCAGGAAAATTTATAATTTTGCAGCTTCGATCGTCGTCGCGCCGACGACGTGGTGATTTATGGCGCGACCGCGCGACCGCGGATCTTCCGCGATAAATCTTTATCGCAGCGTACATTGTGGATTTTTCTATATCGCGCGTCCCGATAATATCCGCGGGATTTTCCGCGTAATGTTTGCGAGCGTGCGGATGTGCAAAAACGGACATCGAGAAGACGTTTTGACAAATGACAATCATTTCCCCGCTCTCGCAGATGTGGACGAATGCTCGGTGCCGGATCTTCAGACGGAGCTGTGTCGCCACGGTTGCATCAACACCCCGGGCTCCTATCGATGCGCGGAGCCTGCGGAGCTCAAGGATCAACCGGTCCTGGACAGCCTGTCCATCACCTGCCTGCCGGGCTACGAGCAGACGCCCCACGGGACGTGCATCGGTGAGTCCGGATATAATGCGAATATTCTCACCTTTCATAGTTGAAAGACGCTCGTACCGAGTCTATATCCCATCTCCGCTTTCGATGTATATCGAATTGTTCTATTAACGATCTCGACAACTATTGTGATTTTTAACAAGAATCACGCTCCAAAAATCACAGCATTTTTAAATTACGGTTTGGACAACTTTCTTCGAAACTCGTCGACTATCTCGTTGCGGGAGGAATGCGTTGTTACGAGTGTCGAAGTTCTCGATAACAAGATTCCGAAGGTAGCTTCGTATCAGACTGCGAAAACTCATTGTTTCAGACCTCATTGTTAAATGACGTGCGAGCGCTTGACGTGTTGTAGCGCGCGCGGGGAGTGAATCCACTTTGCGAATTCGCGCGCGTGTTAGTTAAGTTGTTAGGCTAATAAGTTCTTGTTAATAAGTCCGAAAGTTGGCGTCTATCGCGTTACGAAACACAGAAGGATGGGATGATCTTCGGGAACGTATACTTTACAACTTTATGTAGCGAATGCCGACTCGCAATTTGTTCTCGTCTTTCTGACGGTAATTTATGGAGTCGCGTTATTATACAAACGCATTAATACGAACGCGCGCTTCACGTTATTTTGTTATTCTAATTTTTTGTGCGTTTGTAATGTATTAATTCTTCTTTGCTCGCTGCGCAATTTTGCTCAAAAGAATTCTTCTCCGATCTCGTCTGGCCGGCGCGATCGTTACCGCCGTTTTTAGTAGCGCGCGTTACTACACCATCTCAACTCTTTGTGCGCAAAACTCGCGTTAACATGCTCGTTTAAGTTCTTCTTCTTCTCTTCTTTTTTTTCTTCTTCTTCTTCTTCGATCGCCAAACATCTCGGACAATTCTCTCGCGCGATTTCAAGGCAAGTGCGCGGCTTTAGTATTTTCCTCGAGGAAATCCGAGAGTCGCCTCTCGCGCGCTTCCTTTTTCCGCGGGTTCCCGAGCGAGAAGGTACCGTCGATTCGTGCCTCATGGCCCCGCAAGGAGACGATACCTATATCACCGCCTCTGGTTGCTTTCGAATAGAACGAAGAGAGAAAGAGAATGCGAGAGAAAGCGAGCGCGTCTTTTCTTTCCCAATCGTGAATTCCTCGGGAGAGTAACCTTCTTAGAAGTCCCGCGAGTTTCTCCCCGATACTCTCAAATATCCCGAAGGCTCTCCTCGCCGTTTGCACAAATGCAGCCCCCGCTGCAATCGGTTTTGCCGATGCGCGCAAAAGCAATAAGAAAAACTCACGCCGTTTTCATTGGCATTTCTACGTGGAAATATGCGTTTTTTTTTTCATCGCCGTATTCTTCACCGTGTAATAATGTAAATGCGAAAGAAAAAAACAATATTAATTATTAAAAATAATGTTCTTCTCTACTTCGTACGCCTTTCAATTTTTATTATCGCGTTAAGAAAAAAAAAACGTAGCGCAGCTTCTTTCTTCCAAACAGTTTTTTCTTTCCTTCTTTCTCTCCGACGACAGTGTGTCAGTGTGCTAAAAATTTAAGAGAGACATCTCTCCCATACTATCGCGCGCGTCTCTCTCTCTCTTTTACCGATAGCTCACGCCGCAGACATTCCGAAACTCGTAACTGGCAATCCAATTTCGCGGGGGCGTAAATCCTTCAATTACAATTGATGCGGTGGTGAATACCGACAAGAACATTACGGCTCTCAGCTGACATAGCGTTACAGGCGTGTTCACGTTTGCGAATCTTTTTCCGCGAAAATTCAATTTATCTTCGCCCTTACTCTTTTGCGCAAACTTTCGGTCGTTAAACAGCGGGGAAATTTTATACGTGTGCGGCATTCTTCGTGATGATTAACACATTACGTTATCGCTCGCCAGAGAAAAATAAAAGAAACACGGAGAAGTTGCGAGGAACACGAAGCGCACACAAATCCACAGCTAATTACGGCAATCGCGGTTTGTTGCCTCAACAAACGGTAACGCGCGCTCAAGTTCTTTTTTTTTTTTTTTTTTTTTTTTCGCGCATTCAAGCGACCACGCGTAGCGCGTTTTATGAAAAATCCCTAGTATTCCTCCACATCAAAGCGAAATTCTAATTTCACCGGCAAAGGCAATTCGCGTGCGCGGTTTTGTCCCGGCGTGAAGCGCAGAGACTATCGCGATGATCTTACAATCTCCGGCGTGTGTGCGGAAACGTGAAAAGAACACGTTTAAGGTGTCGAGGACTGAAAGGGCACAGGGGGTGAATTTCTGAGGAAAAATTGGAGCACTGATGAGAGAGAGAGAGAGAAATTTTTCAGCGATGATGAGCGCGAAACGTCATCTCGATCGATTCTCTTCGACGCGACACAAGAAGAATTTCCGCGGGAAATTATTATAATATTCTCGTCAAATAAATAAATAACTTCGCCCGTGTGTTTGTATTTCAGCGAGAAAATTCATTTAGAGAATTTATTATCGCGAAGTTGACGCCAAAACGCGTCAATTCAAATATCGGACGAGATGTAAAATAAAACCGCGCCGATACTTTCTCTGAAATAAAAGTCGTTTATAATAGAGCGAACGTGTACATTACGTGTTCATGACTGAAAATTGTGGCGTCTATTTTGCAAAATCGGAGCGCGAGGTCAGAAGGGCAAAATTCTGCGAAAAAGACAGACAGACTCCACAGAATAATTTTAATGAAAAGAAACGGGAAAGAAATTAAATTTTTGAAAGTGACTGAAACGGCGAGCCAAAATTACGAGATTCGCAAGATTATTCGCGAACGCGCGCGTTGCTCGCGAATTTTATAGGCCGTGAAAGCAGCGAAAGTTGAGTGCTCTCGGCTATCATTGAGAGTGCTCGGAGTAATAGCGACTCGGCCACTTCGGTCAATTTAACCGTAATCTCGTCGACGATTGAAAGACAGATCGGGGGCCAAAGAACGCGAGATCGCCGGTGAAGGAGTCATTACGCGCGAATGAAAGAAGCTTTGTGTATATAATATTCGATGTGATGCGCAGCGAGAACGATCGGTCGTCTGATCGTCGCCGTCGCTCGGAGGGGAAAGATCCCGTCTGGCTCGTGATACGCTCGCATAATAAATTGCGGCGCGGTCACAGTATCTTAGATCAGAGATAACTCGTGTCTGTGCGAAATTATTCACGCGGTTATATTTTTAACAGATTAAAATGTCGATTACAATGCGAAGCACTTTGGAACGGAATTTAATTAAATTTAAAATAATATAACGCGATTGATTACGTTGTTAGAAGGTTTATTTAAGCGTGTACAAAATATATAAAGTGCAACGTACACAGCTACGCAATTGATAAATATCCGAAATAGCGACAATAGTATCGCATTGCTGTTGTTGTTGACAAGTTTTATTTTTTGGAAAAACAAACGTCAAACGTAATGTTGCAACAATAAAGTCAAATGATCATATTTTAGCGAGCTGTCACACACAAACTCTGCGACACCGAGCCAGCGTTTGATATTTGTTTCTCTGAAGGATAAAAAACTTGTCAACAGCAATGTGATGCTACAGCCGTTTCGGATACTTATTAATCGGCCCTTACATATATACTAGAAATGCAATTGTACTTGGTCGTTAGAGACGCATCGTCTTCGCTTGCAAATCATGTCGTTTGCCTTCGGCCACAGATCTTCTGCTTTCGAAACCGCACGTCATTTCCAGTCCAAACGGGTTTGCTTCGCGCCCAATATATGCGACACCCAAACAGAAAACCAGTCTTTGGAGCGCCAATTTGTCACACAAAATGGATCATCGACAGACGCGTGTGTAAGATTTTTCCCTCCGATGAAAATGAAGATGAAGATGCGTTTTTATTTTTTTTCCGAGCGAGATTGACGTAAAAAGCAATCGATATTCTAAGTATTGTTTTTTCCCTCGTTCGGGGGAAAAAAAATGACCAAAACAAAACTTGTATATTTGTAGATATCGACGAGTGCGCGGTGGATAACGGGGGTTGCACGGAGGTGTGCGAGAACACGGACGGGAGCTTTTTCTGCGCCTGCGACGGGGACGAAAAAGCCTTGTCATCCGACGGGAAATCCTGCGTGGGTACGTAAACGCCTTGACAAATCACTTGCGCCGTGTCTCGCGCGCGAAATGTCGTCATTGCGCGCACGATGATCGAACGCGATGATGAACGCGACGTGTGTTCCGGATTCCGCGCGGCTTCATCCGGCGAGTGTTTCAAATTGAAGTTTCTCTCTGAGTTGGAAGTTTCTTCGACGTCGTTCTCTCGTCGTATATAATTTTTTAACGTTCAATTTTGCGTAACTTTATGAAAATTCCGGAGCGACGCGCGCGGCGTTAAGATACGCGGCCGCGGTCGATGCGTCGGAGCGAGCGATACGGTGCATTATGCAAAGTTGTCACGCAGGAACGGCTTCTAACGGATGTATCAGACTCAGGTAGATCCTTCCTTCCCATTTGTAATTCCTGCCTTATGTACGTATCGCATTTGATACGTAAACGCGCGTCGCGGCTGACGTGCTGACATAAAACCCGCGTCGATGATGAGGGAATGTGCCGCTTTGAACTCTCGCCCACATAGATTACGGGGAGCTTGCGAGGGTTTATGAGCCGTACGTGAATGTTGGCGAACTCGCATTGCCGTGCGCACTGTTAGTTTAGAGCGCAGGTGCATTTAGTGCACTGTGCACAATGAGTAACTGCGTCCGCGCCTGATGAATAACTATCAAACCCATGTTTATTTCCGCGGTCATCACACGACAACGTACGCGCGAACGGAATAATAAGTACCGATATTTTTTACTTCGCATCGAGCGTTTACCACCCGGAGACATTTCAATTAAAAAAAAAGTAATCTATTAAAAAAATTAACATACTTGGCATCGAAATATTCACGTTGCTCCGTTTGATAGCGAATAAATATGCGCGCTAATTAATACACATCTAAAATTTGAAAAATCAAGCTTGTAAAATTTTCACTGTAAAATCGGAAATTTTCTTTGTCGGCGAGATAAAAAATTCGGAGCGTTCTGTGTGTTGCGTGGTAAAACATATGAACGTTTTCATTTAATTCGTTTCACGCACAGATATAAACAGCATCACCTGCTTGCCGTTGAATCCCGTGAGTCGTGGTTACCTAATTTGCTCCCGACTGGAAACATCAAAGCTGTGGCGCGACAGGCGAAAAGAGCCCAATCGACCGGGCACGAGATGCTTCCTGAAATGTCCTCGCGGGTACCAGCTTCGCGGTGATTACGAGCTGACCTGTCGATCCGATGGCACCTGGGATGGACCGCAGCACGGAAAATGCGTCAGTGAGTAAATACACACCGGGAGTCCTCTCGAAACGATATATCATCAGTCTCGATGAAATATAGCCTTCGTCCTATTTCGTTAGCTTTTCTCTCTCTCTATCTCTCTCTCTCTCTCTCTCTCTCTCCCTCGATCTTCTTTCGGTATATATTGATTCTGCGGAAGTAGCATAGCGCAAATAAGGAAGATAAATAATAATTATATAGCGCACCGCAAATAAAGAAGATAAATAAATTTCCGGTAAAATGCAGCTTTCTTTAAATTAAAAAAAAATGGCCCTTAAACTTCCCTCAATTTGAGCAAGCAAGTAAATTAATATAAATTGAAGAGAGAGAATTTGTTTAATTTTTTGTTTTCATTAAAGAAAAAAGGCAGAAACTTTCCGCATTTTCTCGGGCGTGCGGTGAAAAATTGGCGCGAGATTGCCGAAAGAAACGTCGCGACATTCTTTGCAGGATATAGCAAGCCCCGATTGGAGTGTCCAAAAGACGTTGTAGCCGAGTTACCGCCCGGCAGAGACGAGGCGTTTGTGACCTTCGATCAGCCGGTGACCGATCTCGATTGGTTCCGTTACGTGCGATCAAAGCCGTCGTGGGGCACGCGGCTCGAGGCGAATCTCACCCCCGGGACGCACGAGATCACATTCTACGCGCGACACCCGGTATCGAAGAAACAGGCCAGCTGTGTTCTACGCATTATCGTCAAAGGTAATTAATCTGCGCGGATGCGCGTGTTAACGATGCGTTTACGCACATAAACCTCCGACTAACGATGATTCTCATTCGAACGCACGTGATAATGACAGTTGCCCTTCCTAACAAGCAGAAATGGCGATTATTAATTTGTAATTGCGCAACATCAGAGCATTGCGCATACACAGACCATGTGTAATTATTTAATTTTGAAATTTGCAATTTGTTTCTTCCCTCAGTAAAATCTGCACTTTTCTAAGCCGACAACGAAATCAGTTTTTTTTTTTTTTTTCAAACACCTATTTATTCGAAGATATCGCAAAAGCGTAAATTTACAACGCGCCAAATATATATATAACGTAAGCCAAATATATAAGCTTTCTAAAGATCTGACTGTTCATCCAATGTTCAATTTACTCTTCGGGATAATTCACATGCGCCCCCGCATTAATTAATCCGGATTATAGAGATTGCACTCGAGTAGACGCTGCTGGATGAACGTCTCTTGAACCTTGTAAATCTTGATTAATAACGGATAGAGATGAAAGATAACACGTGGGGGTCGGCTAATTCCATCGCGGGAACACATGTTAAATAAACTACAACGAACTCTTCGGGGGCGCGTCGTAAATCATTTAGCCGTCGTAAACTTCCGTATGGTTCCCTTTTCATTGATTAACAGCGCGAGATTGAAATGTTCTCCCTCTTTGCTTACGCGTCCCCGAGCGGTAATTCGGGATTTCGCGCGCGGGGGTGCTTTTACCCCCGATCGCAGGGAGGAGACGAAAATGGTATCGCGCGCGAGTCGATAAATTGTTGGATCTCTCACTTACTGGAATGAGCGCGTTGTATCAAAAGTTTCTTCCGTCACCCGCTGAAGTCCGGGAGTTCCTTTGAAACGCGCGTCTTAAGAATATTACGGTCCCTTGTGTCACTCCGTCTACGCTGATGCATCTTTTCGGGACGTGAGCGAAATACATTTCCAGCGAATTCGTCGCGCCGCCGCCGCCAAGTTAGATCTTTATATGATCTTGAGCGAACTTGGCATCTCACTTCTCTCTCTTTTGCATTCGCTGGAAAATTATCTCGACAATATTTTTCGCAAAAAAAAAAATTACTTAAAAACCAAAATTACTCAATTTTTTATTACGTCTGTGAACTTCGATTTCGCGTTAAAATATCGAATAGAGAAAAGTTTCTTTTTTGTTTTTTTAGACTATTTGCGAAATGAGATTTCTAAAGTGTATGCAATATCGTTAATACAAAAATGAAAGATGCAGTTTTTGTTACTTGGTATTTTTTTCTCTAAATAAGTTCTTTTAAACACTCTGCGCGCGAGAAGCACGACGGAGTCGCGTTTCATCTAACCGAGTGAGATTTGAGGATTGCATTTGGTGCTCCCGCGGATCCCTTGTAAGAGTACAGGCTCTCATTTGTGTCTAGAAGTAAGTTGACGAAACTTAATTTAATGCAAACTCCGGCTTCATCACTGACACTTGAGCCAACGAGTTTTCTCGGGGAAACGTTGGCCTGATTTTGCGGACAAGTCTGCAACTTGAATCGCTATTTCTTTTTTTGCGGATATAACGAACGAAGAAAACTTGGGCGAGCGCGTGAATACGCTTTTCCGGACGAATGTACAATGCCAGAAAAACTATATCAAAGTGCGCGTTATAGTGCGCGTACGTAAATATACCTCGAAAAATTATAAAAGTTTACAAAGATGCGGTTTTTTTTCCTTTTTATCGAGCGGCCGATCGCCCGTTCGAATGAAAAATACGTTTACGGAAGTGGGAAAAACTTCCGGCACAATTATAATCCGCGTGGTTTTCTCGAAAATTTCTTTAAATTACCTCCGAATCGTTACGTTGCGTTCGCTTATACACGCGAGAAAGAAATGGATTTTGTTGGAACGAATAATACACTCCGTGTCGCGCTCGCGGAGTTGCCGATTCATCATTCGACGACGATGCGGAAATCGAACTTTCTGACACGCCGTCGATTCCGAGTTTTTTCTTACGGCCTGCAATTTCCTCGCTCAGCGGCGCGAGCGAGCGAACGATAAATCGAGCACGATGGGAGATCCGCTATTACTTCAATTTGCTAATCCCCCGAACTCTAGGCGGCGAGGCGCCGAAAGTCAAAGACTGTCCCGGGGACATCGAGGTTATCGGGAAAAATGGGACGTCGATCACGTGGACGGAGCCGACTTTTACGGACAACGTGAAAGTCACGCGAATCAATAACAACGAGGTAAGGATCTCAATATTTGCAATATGTTCTTATCGTATATAAGGCAATTGATAAGTATTCGAAGTGTTCTGTTGTCGTTGACTAGTTTCAGTCTTATGAAGCATCAAACGCTGGCTTATTATAGCGCGTGTAATGTCTGTGTGACAGCTATTAAATATAGTCATTTACGATAACAATATATCGGATATGCAATTGTGAAATTTCATTAAGTTCACGCTAATCACGATAAACGATTCGTTTTGAACGATATGCGCTTATAATCCCGAATTTTATACATGTTCAATACATGTATATGCATCACGTAATTAGACGCAAATAATTAATATTTTAATGTACATGCTTGATCACTCGACATCTATGTAATTGTATGGTAATGAAAATTATCTGATACATATAATTTTCATCTCTAATAGTCAATAGCGATACAGGCGCAATTGATTGATATATTGAAATAATCAAGTCCATCAACGTTTGCGAATAATGCATTACAAAAAGCTCTCTGATACAGCATTCCGGAGATATAATACGTATTATATTACGCGCGCGCGTCAAATAATCGCATAAAATGTGATTGGGTGGTAGTCACGATTTTCACCAATCATTATTAATAGTTTACGAGTGCGCGAAGATATCTTCATTAACGATCGTGTTATGTGGTGTCATCGTGATTACCGCGTTTTATAAATTCGACAAGCGGAACGATAGTAAAACGCAATCAAATGGTCTCCACGCGGGATGTGAATAAATCATCCAAATGTTCTCGATAATGGGGGCATCGCGCGCGCGTGTGACGATATTAACGTCGTTAAAGTTTTCTTTTCACAGAATGAAAACTGTGGCGCGCGGTTGATTGACTAATTAACGTCGGTTTTCGGAAATTAACGCGCGACGTCGTATCAGAATACCAGTGTACATTGTTAGCGGCTTTAATTAAGCTTATTTGTCGACGCGCATCAATTATTGCTCGAATTATACCCTAGTTCCCCATCGCTTTGTGCGCTTTGATAAATTATGCAAATTTTTCGAGCGCGCTAAAACGTACGGGGGAGGAGGAAAGAGAAACGGGCGCAAAAGCGATACCCGGGGATTCACGCGCGCGCGAAAAGCAACGAGGATTTGCCCGCCAGCGGATCGCGCAGTTAAGCATAATTTTCCGTCCGCGCGAGACGCGCGCGGATTTCAGCCTTGGATAAATCCCTCGAAAAGCGGCTCGCGGACGGTTTTTCCCGCGCCATCCCTTTCCGTGTTGAAATTCCGGGTTCTCGCGGAAGGAGTTTCGTGTTCGCTGTGGGTCGCGAATTTCGTCATGACAAATTTCCTTCCTTTACATATTTGCTCTTTGCGGATTCATACACTGTCGACATGCATCGACGCATATTTTTCAGAGTCCGGGTCGTCGCTTCGACATCGGCGGTCACAGGATCGAGTACGAGGCGAGCGACGAAGCGGGCTGGTCTAGTAAGTGCGTTTTCACTGTGGTCCTGCGTGGTCGGGAATAACCAGAGCACTGAGGCAAGTCGGAAGAGGATCCAGAACGCGCGCGGCAGGAGGGAAAGTGAGTGAAAGAGAGAGAGAGAGAGAGAGAGGAGTGAGAAAAGAGGGACGAGAGGCACGGCACGTGGAAGAATAACGATAAGGTAATATAAATGGAAATGCCACGGGAGAAACGCGAGCTGAGCGCCGCTTCTTACATAGGATCCCGTAATGGATTCCGTTTTGTCCGGCAGGTTACACGCGGAAAAATACCGGGATATCCATTTGCACGCACATGCCTCCCTCTTTGAATCCTCTTTGCGCGCGCGCTACCCTCGCGATGTGTACTTTACCCTTTTCTCCCCCCCCCTCCCCCCGGCGGCGCGACGACACGCGTAATAAAATTTTAGAACACACGGGAATGTTATGTAAGAAGTTACTGCAACAACGCTCGGTAGATTTACGCGAGTCGAGACTTGCCATTTTTATAAAGAATAAACGTAACGATAGTTCGACAGCGCGTCTCGCGTACGGCGTGTCGCGAGAAACGATGACGATAACAATATCGGAGAAGAAAACAGAAATTGAGGGCTTGTTTTTCAAAACAAGCTTCACCTTCAAGTTTCAACTTCATCGATTTTCTCATGTGATTCACGTTTACATCGTGAAATTTCCATTTAGATACTAATGATTTTTTCTTGTCGCGATCGCAGACAGCGCGACGCAACACACACAAAGAGAGAGATACAACTCGCGATACTGATTTTGCGTTAAACAGAAATTAACAGCTCGTTGCGTCATCAGCCGCGCGAGGCTCGAACGAACTTCCGCGCGATCTAACATTCTCCGAATATTCCGCGGTAATTAACGGGACTGCATCGAATATACGTTGGCGTCGTGTCAGCCGATTCCTTTACTCCGGATCTCCGCCGAATGTATCCGCTGACATGCTAGAGACAATGGAGGATCAACGCGCGGCATTCGCTATCAAAATTACACACGTGCGATACTCCGAAGATTGACGCGGAATCTGACGCGGCGTTAAGCCGTTTACGTCGCGATACATCGGGCGATGTAATGGATCGGCGTAGTGCTTTATTGGCGATTGGGTTTCGCGTTCCGCAAAATTTTCACGCGTCACATATCTGCTGTTACGCGATTAAATAGATGTTACAAAGTACTCGCTTACGCTTCTTTTTCGTTAATCGCAAGATTGTATTTCACAGTGTTTCACGAGATCGCATTGTCTGCGTCAACTTCACTTGATGTTAAATAGCACGTTCTCGGAGAAAGAGAGAGAGCACTTCTCGCGAGTTTGCAGTAACCTCACGCAGTTGCAATAGGTTCGCGCGCAGTTGACGCAACGAATAATTAACTGCAAGTCTAATTAGAACGTCGTTTCTCCGTCGCGAAGCGAACCGCGTGTATATCTGCGATAGAAATTTCGTTTTCTTAAATGAATGTTTGAAACATTCTTTTAAGCGTATTGACTGTTACGTGACCGTCGTTGTTTTTCTCTCGTTTGAAAAAAGAGAAAGAGAGGGAGAGAGAGAAAAAGAAAAATCGAGCCGCATTATTGTATGCGCGAAAAACCAGAATACGCGCGGTTATTTCCGCACACAAAACGCACTTTGTTTTCGCGGAGCGTTACCCATTAATACACGCCGGCACGAATCAACAACAACAACACGCCCCCGCGACTTGCGTCACCGATCAATTAATAATGTCGGCTTCGAGAGTGCGAGCCGGCAAAGCAATTTAATAACCTACGGCCTACGTTGCGGTTTTGCCTTTCGATAAACGGCGAGGATCGCGGAAACACGTAGCGCGCGCGCGCGTTACGCCAAAGGGGTAACAGAGAGAGGCAGACTACCGTAAAATGAGCTCAGGTCGTACCGGGTGTAACTTTACGCCACAATGAACGCGGGATCACGTAGTATCATGTTTAACGCCCGAAGAGAAAATAATTCGTTAAACTCTTCTTCTCCAACTCCGCCCCCTCTTCCTCCTCCTCTCCCTCATAGCGATTGATTTCACAGTAAAATTTCATCCATCTCGTTTCTTGGCGCGAAGCTACATACGTCTCCCTCTCGTCGAGATCCACCAATCAACTCCGCTCCAAGTTTCGCGGTAGCGTTAGATAAGACGATTAGATCTTCTTTGTTTTTTTATTTACTCTATTTATTAATGTAACTCTTCTATATGTATAACTATATCACGCGTCACTTCCTCTCGCATATCATTGTTACACAATCGAGAAATGTCATGGAATACAAATACGAATACAATTATTATTATTATTATTATTATTATTACATAGATGTATAAAATTTATGTATTAAATATACGTGTATACATACATATGCCGTATGTATATTACAAAGAAAAAAAACGGCATCGCCGAGCGGAGCGTCCGTGCGAACCGATCGCGATCTCTCGGCCAGTAATTAAAATTGTGTGTCAAAACTTTTCATACTATTTGAATAGTTAATAACGTAAATACAAAAAGAACGATGTAAGTCGCACAAAAACATGATTGACGTCGCGTTAGTTCGCTCGGATCTCCTCTTCTCAATGTGTCCAACATCCTGCATCCTTAAAAACTATCGACACACAGTGTATGCGTGTGTGTGTGTATGTATGGAGGTTTATTGAATAGCTGACAAATCGATTATACAAAAGACAAAATATCGCTACTGCGATATTTAAGGCACGAGTCAGCCCTCGGGGAGAGGGCGGCTTGAAAGACCAGAAAGATGTGCTCAGGTGCCGCGCGATTTATACGCGACAGCTTTTCCCGGGGCCGAGTTTAGCGCTTTATACGTGCGCGCTTATTACACGTCGCTTACGACGAGCCCGCCCTCGGAGCAACACGGGGCTTTTCCTTACGTGCAACATTTACGCCGCGGCAATATTCTAGTCTCGATGCGGCCCGTGCCGTAATGAGTCGGTGGAGAAACTACGTGATCGGTCTTCATGGCGCGTTGCCGATATTGCCGCTGCAACAGCTGCCGCTGCTCCTGCTGCCGGGGGTGATACTGTTGTCGCCCCGAGTGTCGATCTGAGAACATATTTCCCTTGTTATCAGATATCCGCTGCGTATATAACCGTGACAAGCAAAGGGACACAATTAAAAATGTTGTTTTCGAGAAAAAACGAGATCGCTCGCTATTTTATTTCGATGACAAATGATTCGACTGCTTATTTTCTTTTTGGAGGAAAAATGTCCAGCACACGCTGGACATTTTTATCCGTCATCTATTGTCTGTGAAACGCGCTAAAATGTATACGAAAAAAAAAAAAAACAATTAACGAACAGTGAGTAATATCACAAAGTTTTACGACGCGAATTTTTTCATCGCCGTATATTTAATTCTTTGTTCTAGGAAGTGGATTTTATCTTTGTAATTTCAATAGTGTTCTCTTTGTTCGAGTATAATAATAATAATAATAATTGGGAACTCTCGCGCGATAACTGTGAAAATGTCGTTCGACTTAAATTTCGATGCGCCTGAAAAGAGCGGCCGCTCTCGATCGTCGCCGCTCCAATCAGCTGTTGAATCGCAACTTAACTGACTTCCGAGTAAGTGGGTCAGATTGTCGTATAATGTCATCAAGGAGAGGGGCCGCTCTCTCTCTCTCTCTGGAATGCCTCCCTCCGTACGGAGGGTCGCTGTAAAAAAAAGCGAGAGAGAGAGAGACAGAGTGAGAGTGAGAGAAAGAGAACAAGAGAGTAAAAGTGGCGAACAAAAACTTTCCAAGTACTACCGAGTACAGCATCGTTAATCATGTGAAGTCAATCTACGTCAGATTAGTAAGATTGATTGGATACACTGAAAGCCGATGCATTAAAGGGTTTGGAAGGGGGATTTAAGCGCATTATACCGATGATCCATACCACCCTCGGGCTATTGACAACACGTTGCAATACCTAGTCGCTTCTATACCAGATTCCTCATCAATAAACCGCGCGTGTGCGAAAGCCTTCACGCGCGACAAATTTTCATGTATGAAAGCGCGGTGAAAGAAAAATCCAGTGACGCGAGATCGTAATTAATGCAAATCAATGTCTTCTTCTTCTTATCATCATCATCATCGTCATCATTACGAGGACATTTAACATGAAGCAATTAGCGGATGACTACTCGGTTTTGTCCTCGGTAAGTGGCTGTCGTCATCTGGGTAAATACTTTCAGCTTGCGCATCGTCATTGTCCTATTTTCTCTCTATGTCTTATTAATAAGCGGCGGCGCTATAACGTGCTTAAGAGATTGCGCCACAAACCGTGTATGTAAATCACACGTAACTTGAGAGAGAGAGAAAGAGAGAAAGAGAGAGAGAGACTATTCGAGGCGTTCATTAACTACTTTGTGGTTTGCCAGCAGTACTTAGTCGACAGGCTATTGTTATGTTGTGGATGTCGGCGCTCTCGTTGTGGGTTGCTTCGTTGAATGACTAAATTTCGCATTGTGGCGCGTTGTAACGTAACACAATGTTTAAAGAAAATGCGTAAAAGTAATTTAAACCTGTCAAAATTTTAATTACTTCATAGTTGTGTTGAGTTTATATATATCGCGGTTTACCGATTATGAGAGAAAAATACACTTCATAAATCAATTGAATTATTATCGACACGCAATATCCCTTATAAACGCGAAAATATAAATTCTCATTAATACACGTATAATTTGGCAATGATAATATATAATAGCGATGTTAATGCAAATATCGATCACACAATTGTGTTTTCAATAAGAGTGAGAGAGAGTGAGAGAGAGTGAGAGAGAGAGAAAAGAAGGGAGGGGAAAGCGCCAGTTATTTCCCTCTCTCTGTATTTTATTTTAATTACTTCCACTATCAATTTAAACGAGTTTGCATACGAAATTTGCCTGGCTTGCTGCGCAGTAAGCTGTAACTACGAATTGCCGGATAAAATATAAAGATAATAATAATAATAATTGCATTAAAAAAAAAAAAAAAAAAAAAAACAGGTATTTTTATTACACGTTTTCAACATCCAGAGGCGATTCTTTGCACAACAGTTCCGGATGTTTTTCAACCTTGTCCAGCACACTTTGCAGCTCCTGAATCTCCTCGGGCGACAAAGGTGTTTTCTGTTCCGACAAAATGGATATCGCGTCGCCGAGGCTCAGAGACGCCAGCGCGACGACGCCGTTTTTATCGCTTTTATTCAGGAGAGCTTGTTTCAGCGTCTTAATATACCTCTTCAGAGCGGAATTCATCGCGAGTCCCACCTTCGAGTCGCGTTGCGGAAGTTTCAATTCTTCACCGGAGGCGCGCGCCGCGACGTCCTGCCCGCGCGTTTCCTTTGTCTTCTCGACGACGCTCGATGACGTCTTCCCGTCGATCGCCCCGTTCGATCGACTGTTCAATTTCGCGCTGTTAAATCCGCTTTTCGTCTCGGAATTTGCATTTCTTCGCGCCGTCATCGGTCCTTTGCCGAGGACACTGTTCGCGCTCGTCGGTCTTCTCTTCAGATTCTCCACAATTTTTGACTTTTGAACTTTCGGCTGAGCGACATCGTTGAATTTTGTGTTACTTTCCGCCGCACGCCGCGCGTTCCTCTTCCGAGGATCGATCGCGCGCCCCGCAAGTCTCTTCTCTACAGGCGTAATCGCGGATTTATCGGTATCGTCGGTGGGGTTTAACACTCGGGCGGGTAATTCAATTTTCGAGCTTGGCGACGCGGCTCCTTCACGGGATGGATTCTCCGCGCTTTTTAACTGTCGCCTTCCGTCGCGATTTAATTTCGCCGAGTTCCCCCGCTGATTCTGCACGCTTGGCAGCAACGTCTTTCTCGCATCGTCGCCCGATCGGCTCGTTAATCTCGTCTCTTTTGTCGCGGAAGTTCGCGAAACTGCGACGCTTGCAGCTGCAGGTGCGTCAGAGGAATCAGCCCGGGGCTGAATTCGCCTCGTCGACGACAAAAACGACGCGGCGACGGTGTCGGCGGAGATCGCTGATGCTCTCTTCCCGGAAGAGTCGGCAATCCTCAAAGTTTCCTCGTCTTCATTACCTTCCGCAGCGACGCGCTCGACGAGATCTTTTAATTTATCCCGTTGTTGACACAAAGAGATCGGGAGATTTTTATCGCGATGTCGTTGCTCAGCCGACGTCTCGATAAGTTCTCTCACCCGTGTCGCGGTAAAACTCGCTGGCGCTCCTCTTTCTCGCTCGGGCGACGTCGGATTACGGCTTAGCGACGCCGCCGCGGGGAAGCACTCGTTCGAGCGTCCCCGCTTCGAAACTGTCAATTTCGAAGAAGTCGACAAGCCGCTTCCGCCGTGCGCCGACGTCGGTCTCGCAGACTTCGCGGCGGAACCTCTCGTAATATTTCCGTATTTCCGGTTGAAAGAAGTGCCACGGCATCCCGACATCCACGGGGGACGCGACACGCGACTACGCGGACTGATCGATGACTCGCGCGAACGGAACGACGTCTCGTCCTCCCGCTGCCGGCTGGAAGAATCGCTGCAGCAGATGCTGACGATCTCGCTCGAGCTCGCCGAAATCAAATTCGAATCGGGTTCCTCCGTTTCCGTTTCCCGGCGTTCGTTCGGAAATCCGCCGGGACGATTCTCCGATTTTTTTGGCGTGAAACCCGCGCTCGTGCTCGGTCGCGATAATTTCGTTACGCTCTTCCTTTCCGGTAATGTGGCGGCCCGAGATAACGCGAAGGCCGCCTTCGGCGTAGTCGACGCGCTTCCGGCGCTCGACGGTCGATTCCTCGTCGTCGTCCACGAAGCACCTATCCTCGCACCGGAGTCGGAAGATCGCGGACATTCATTTCCCGCGCTGTATCTGTTCTCCGTTTCATTCGCGCGAAACGACGAAATTGTCGTTTTATCTCTCGGCGGTCCCGATCTCGAGTTCAAATCGTTCCTCGTGATCGCGCTGCCGATGCTATCGTCGAACGAAATACTTCGCGCCGGCGAATACACGCGGAGATTCCCATTATCATCCACACTGTTATTCGGCACTTTCAGAAGATTGACGCTTTCCGAAGGATGATGATTCCCGATACTCTCGCGATCGGATGAGTCTTTCCAAGTAATATTCTCGATCGTTTCCGTTTCCTTCTCGCTGGTCCTCGGTCTCCTCTCGCCCCGCGTCAGGAAATAATCTAGCGGATGGAGACGCTTGTCGTTTCTCCGATTTCTCACTTTTGTGACGTCGTAATATTCCTCGACGAAGTCGAAAAGGCTGTGCTCGTACTGATCGTTCAATCGCACGCCGACCACCGAATCCGCCGTATTGAGATGCAGCGAATTCAGAACGACGTCGCCCGGCGGTTGAAAGTCGTCGTATTGCTTCTTGAGCGTAGCCTCGATGAGTTTGTGACGATAGGCTCTGTAATCGAGGTCCGATATGTCGATTATCGGATGGCGCGAGTCGGCGCAGGACGAGGAACAGTTCGACGACGGGTGTTTTCGGTTTTTCGTCTCTCCGATTCTCTTCTTGATTTGATCCGCGCTATGTCGCGAGGTTCTCCGGGTTTTCTCGCCGCTTTGCAGAGTCGTCGATGTGTCGTCGGAGTTGACTTTACGACGCGACGATTCCAGATGCAGACTGGAACTCGAGGTGGAATCGGTCGCGATCGGAGCCGATTCGATCGGATAGTGAGTCACTAACGATCGGTTCTGACAATCGCTACGACGGGAGGACGAAACAGTCCTCTTCCTCAGACTTTTCAGCGGTTTATCCTACAGGCAACGACATTGTTAAAACTCCGAGAGAGAGAGAGAAAGAGGACGTAAAAGAAAATAAACTCTACTCTTTTTCGTTTTATTCATGTAATAAAACACACACAGACACACACGCACGTATAGGATATTTTTACGGGAAGAAGAAAGCTTTTGACAAGGGAAAATCTTTTTCGGTATTATAAATGTTCTTTTATAAAGACGACGGGGATTGTCGTCGGTAAAATTTTCTCTATTGACTTCATAATACATATAGATAAAGAGCTCTAGATCGAGCTCTGCGGCAATATCGCTTTCAATGAGATCGGCGTCATTGTGTTATAAACGAGAGTGTTATATCACGGCTCTCGCTCGAAAGAAATTGGAAAATTTACAGTCCAGCAGCGCTTCCGCTCAAACACCGCGGAAGTGGTGCGCGGACGGAGACGGAGAGAGAGAGAGAGAGAGCGCTCGCTATCGGTGCCAACCATTTTAAAGCACGTTGCCGAACATTTTCGCGATAACGCATCGACAGCACCTTTCTCTCTCTCTGTGTCGCGTATGAATAAAAGCTCCCTTGGCTTTTGTTTATCGAAGGAAATGCACCGGAAAGAAAGAGACGCGAATAAAAATATTATATTCTGTGATTGTCACTCGCGGATGCTTTTATTCGAGCGCTCCAATACGGTGAAACGCGGTTTTTACGAGTGTGTGTGTGTGTGTGTCTGCCGAGCGAGCAACGGCGAGAATAGTTTATCCTGAAACACGTACGAGAAGAAAATAAAGGCGCACGATCAGCGGCGCCGCTAACAGGATCGTCAGAGCGAGAGCGAGGACACTCTCGGCTACGAAGGGTGGTGTCGACTGCAGGGTTAGGACGAGCTTTCCCGGCGCCAGTACGTCGAACATTCCGATCTTCTCGGTCATTTTCACGGTATCGTCGTGTCGCAAATCGCTTTCGGGCTGGTCGCGTGTTTCATGTCAGACCGTCGATCGCAGGTCGTAAAGTCTGTCGATCGATGTCGCACTTTCGAGGCCGGCGGCTGCCATCGGCAGTGTCTTCCATAATGGAACAATCGCTGATACTGACTCGATTCGCTTCGCTTTTATTTTTTATCTCGATTTTCTCCTTTCGTTCGCCAGTGACTCCGTTCGGATCGCTCATCGCCGGACGTTAGCCAAATTATCGATTGCGGTTCACGTTTGGTTTACGTTTCCACTTCACCGTTCAACGAGTTTGTTGTTTATTTACCATATCTCTTGCTTGTATCCTTGCACACGTTTGCGTTAGCTTTTCCGCGGTGTATTTGATTAGCGAAAAAAAAATATACAAAAAAAAGAGAGAGAGAGAGAATCCTTTGAAATTTTGTTTACAACGCTCGGTATTTATATTTATATTTGTCGATATATTTTTACGCATCTGAATTCGTATTGGCAAAATATGCGAGGTTCGATTGATAAATATCCGAAACGACGCGCAGAGCTCGAGCGACACAATAGTGTCACGTTGCCGCTGTCGTTATTGACAAGTTTGTTCATCTGACAGATGAAACTCGACTTATCAACGACAGCGGTCATCTGACACTACTGTGTCTCTATCTCTGCGCATCGTTTCGAATACTTATCAATCGTTTCACGTGTACATCCATGTATTAATCGAGGTGCGCGCACTTACAATCATCGATGTTACGATACGCCCCATCGGCGTCGACGTTGGAACTATCCCGAGTTCGCTGCTGGATGGGCAGAAGTTCCCGATAAGAAGCTCCGGCGTCTTGATGGCCGTTCTGCCGATGTTCCGCGTGTCGCTGATAAGCCCCCGAGAAGATTCTGGTATATCGCAAATAACAACCGCTCGGTATTTGCCACTGCGAAACCAAGTTAGGGGATACTTTGCCGAAATTCTCGTCCGCCGGCGGTGTAATACGTGCGTAATCGTAAGAACGCTTGTCTACTTACTCCGTAGGAGGAGCTCGGCACGGGCTGCGGCGGTCTGCCGGGACACATCAGCATCTTTCTTCTGTAGAATCTCGGCTAAACGAGGAGATAAGTGCATTGAGCCCTTTTCCTCCCTCGCATGAATTTCTCTTACGCTTTAATCTACGACTATATTCTCGGGGAAAAGGGGTTGTTTTCTGTCAGACACGCGCGCGCGACAAAATCGCCTTCTTCCTTTGTAAAAGGCTATAAAAGTTATTAATGTCTTTCGGCGGTTTTGTTAAAGGAAAAACGCAACTCGGTTTATCGTCAAAACTTGATGCGCGTCCTGTCTTCGCGGCATATATATATTTCACAATTTGAGCCAAAAGCGAAACTGTCAGACAGAAAACAACCAAAGGGACTGGTTTTAGATTTTTATATCAAAGAGAGCGTTTCTCTCGTTGATGTATAAACAAGCAAATAAATTGTTTGAAAAAGATTTGAGAATAATTTCTTCCGCACTCACCTCGGAATCGCGAGCGTCCTGGGATTCTGCAAGCAAACGAACGATACAGATTTTCATTAAAAAAAAAATTGCCTCCTATGTTAATACGCGCGTATAAAAGATGAAATATATAATATTTCACAGAGGGAATCTATTTTATAGAGGGAAAATTTACACAGTGTTACACGCGTTGGCGTCACACTGGCTCACTCACTTTGTTCGCTGTGTGAAACCTTTTCGGTCTCTTGCGGGCACAATGGCATAAATTTACCTCTCACGTGTATCGAGAAATGGCATTCGGCTCGATTTCCGGCTGCATCCGAGGCGATGTAGCGCACGTTGTGAACGCCGGGATACATCACGTGTCCGGGGCCCTATATATGTGTGTGCGAGATATACGATAATTAACTTTTCGCACGATCGCATGCAAATTTCCTTCGAGGAAAACAATGTGCCGCTTTTGCGTATGTGCGATGACATCAACCTGTCTCTCGTAGTTCGAGAAATTTCAGTACA
>QVNW01001995.1:0-76167 GCA_014825475.1 Pseudomyrmex flavicornis
AAAAAAACAAAAAAACGTTTAAAGAAAGAAATAATAAATTAAACTAAAGAAACATGGCCGCCAAAACTTGAAAAAGCTGGAAATTTTCTCTCGACGCTTGCGCGTTCTAATTTCGTACTTTCGATTTTTCAGATACGTCTCATCATCGCCTGTCTTTTCTTTACAAATTATTTCATTAATACAAACAACACGTATAACGCAAGCAAAGTAAAAACATATAAACACAATGGTATATACACTTATTGTCAATACACACAAAATCTTTGATATATGCACTCTTTCTTGTATATGTTAACAATTAGAAACATACTGAATAATTACAAATAACATCTTTTCTGACCTAACATATTAATTAAATACGGGAGATATTGAAGGCGATGCGAGGAAAAATCGAAAGATCTTTCTTTTTTCTTTACCAATATACATGCTCTAATCGGTAATAAATAATACATGCACGCGTTATTTACTAACAATGAACAAGTTAATTTTAAATTAACGTGCAATTAATTACAACCAGATCCAGAAATTTCTATCTTTTTCAGGATATGGCATGTACTTTTTTCTTTTGTCGTTTAATTCGATCCTCAACCTTCCCACTTTTGAGCCCCCCGTTCCGCCAAACTATGTATGTAATTCTTTCTCAATTGATATTGTGCACAATTAACGATTTGCTAATCTACGATTACACGGACGTACGCGCTGACCGTCGCAATACACGCGCTGTAGTTCGCGTTGAATATAATATAAGCTCTTAAATTTTATTTACTTTACAGAGTATACGCTTATTAATCTTTAGCAAAAAAAAAAAAAAACTATATGTGCACGTTGTATGATTACAAGTTTGAGAAAATACAAAGTTCTCAGTGAAATTTTATTATTTTGGCGAAAAGAAAAATTGTATTCTCCGGAGAATAATAATCGTGAAATATTTCGCGGATTATCAGGGAAAATATAGATAATACGTGAAATTAATATTTATTAAGGTATATATATGATATAAAGCGAAGTCAGTAAAACAACTCTACGAAATTTACCATTCATTGCTAGCCCCGAGCTTTCATTAGCTTAAATAGCAAGCTAGCAATGCCAAATGCACACGATTAATAATCATGCAAGCCAAAACAGAGCGCAAACGTAGTGTAATAATTAGTTATATTTAATTAGAAAGTCTTACACACACAAACACACATTAGTCAGTCGCATCTTTTTGGCGAATATACGGATCATCAATTTTCCAATTGTTTCCGCTACGAATATTTCGATAACCGAGCCGAATTTTTTGACAACACGAACCGCCGCAGCTTTTTTCCGTCACCGACTTTTTTGAAGCAGCTTTTTTCCACCAGGTTAGTATGCTTTTTTTTCAACTTTTACGTGACGTCATGCTACTTTTTTGTGACATCGCTGACTTTTTGTTCACTCGCAAGCGAATTTGTGCTAGCTTTTGTCAATAGGTCATTCTCATAATGTAGATTTTTTATAATTACAGAAGAAATATTTGACACTCCTTACTATATAGACGCGCACGGCTTTCAATGATGTAAAAACAACAAAAAAAACAAAACAAAAAAACGGAGACAGAACCCTGCCAGTTTTAACTTTTTGCACTTCTCACTATTGGACAGAAATTTTGTTTATAATTTGAAAACAAAAAGAGTTTCTTGTGCTACGTTCGTGTAGTTGATGTACTGCAAGTCAGTCAAAGATTCGGCGAACCGCGTTGCATCGCAAGAGCCGCGTCTCGCTAAGAAAACAAAAGTATCAATAATCGCATTCATAGAACTTGCGTATGCACATCTCAACTTTTTCTAAAACCAAATATAATCACATTCCCAAATATAAGATATCACAACGCATGCTGTGTATGTTTCGTGCATGACGTATTTATGTGTAGGTATGTGCTGCTTTTAAGAAGTAATTATTATCGCGAAAGCGCGCAGATACTACTGCGCTAGTAACTAAAAATAAAAGTGCTTATGCGTTAAAACACTAAAAAAAAGAGAAAATAAAGCGCAATGAAAACAAAGATCGATTTGGCAATTACGGGCCATAATGCAAATAGACTCAATATATTGGACATGTTTTCTATTTAAATTGTCGATGTCTTTTTCATTTCTGTGACAAATTTAGTCAATACAAAAAAAAAAATTATGTACGCATACTTTGAGAATTTACGTATATTTTTATTATAAGTTGAAATAACTGTCTCTCATTGTAAATATGATGTACGAAGATTCTATGTACGTTATATGTTATCAGACGTTTATTAATTGCAACGCAGCTGTAATTCAGACTTTTTATATATTTGTTTACGACACAGCGAAACCATTCGACGCTGAGAAAGCTTGGAACGACCATCTAAACCGCTTGGCGGACATTGACAGACTTTATCCAAGCAAATCACCGCTCCTGGCTCGTCATTTAAGTCCACCGCTCAGCTTAAAACGATTGTTCGATATTCACGGTGAGTAGAGCACACAATTTATTGTGTTTGTCTTCAGTTTTCAACATAATATTTGTCTGTTATTTAAGCATTATTACGTCTCGTACATTGCTTTTTTAAAAATTAAAAATTGAACGCAATACCCAATATATACGAGTAGTAGCAGAGTGCATGAGTTGGGAACTATCTTTAAAGCGGACCTCACCGAATGACGAAATTACCTCGTTCTAGCAGCTTCGATTCTTCGCGAAGACAGCGTTTGCTAAACAATCGCTGCTAATAATATTTCGCTCTAGAGAAAGGTCCCAAGGTCGATTTATAGTCTCACGTATTATAACACGGTCTTATGTAACCGGTACATATTTATAAACAATTACATATACGCGTGTGTGCATCTTACCTACCTCGACGGCTCGGCGCGGTTGTTCGCGCGCCAGTTCGTGATCGATTCGTATTAAAATCGCGTCTTTGCGCGCATCATCACGCAGGTAATCTCGTGGACGACGACTTCTTACTGCCGAGACCGTCGGTGTTGCTGCGCAAGAAGCCGCTCTTCGATCTCCTGGAACCGTCCCCGATGGCGCCCATCAGCGCGTTCACCAGAGACCCATGGTGGTACCCGAGCTACGCGCCCTACATCCCGAGCTACGCTCAGCTCCGCACACCCTTCTACCTGAGAGACAGTTACCTCAGCCCGATCAAGCGTAGCTACCTGTGGAGCCGACATCCCATCAGGCCTTTCGGTACGTGTGCCCTTCACTGGGCCCTCTCTCAGGCCCGATCGACATGTCCCCGTTTTATTCTCGCAGCGAGCCGAGATCAATGTCAACGCGTTTTTCGATCGTAACAATTACGGACGTGACGTCCGATTGATCGATGTAGCGCATGCACTCGCGATGAAAGTTTCGACTCGAACGCGAAAATTGATGCTCGAAGCAAAGAGCAATTACGAAAGTTAATGAGACAGCGACGCGAAAATGGCATTGGTCGTTGGCAAGCGCTGACTGCAGACGCCGTCAAGAGATGTTGAACACGAGAGTTGTGAAAGTTCACACATCTTTCGCACATCGTGACATTTTACAACGTGCTATAAACGTCTTGTTGTAAATTTTGTTTAAAAGTTTTTTGAATTTACAAATGTTGAAATTTACAAGTTTTTAAGTACGAAGACTGTGAATTATTTCGTATACAGTATATTTAGATATCTCGCTATTTTAATCAACTTCGTGACAGAGTCTGCAGTGTAGTATTTGCGATTGCGATTATTTTTTTTTTTTTTTTTAAGTGCTTTAAAAAGAAGAATTCGTAGTCGCAAGTACATATTTAAATCTAGACTACTATATTACAGAAATAAAAAAAACATCGTCCTACATGTGCGGATGAAATTAAAATATTGTAATTAAAAAACAAAAAAGTCACATATAAACGAATGAAATCTTACGAAATGTTTTTTTCAAAAAAATTTCTAGAATAATCATCTAATAAAATGAAAAAACGTGATACAGTAGTCTAGAGCATGAATTTTTTTTTTATATGACACTCAACATATATTATTAAATTACAGTTTAAGCATTACGAAAAACAAGAAACATATTTTTCGCACGAGAGATAATTTTTCCGTTTCCGATCATTTTCGCAACATGCGTGAGAGCTTTTGGAAGTCGTAATAGGTACAGCCGTCCACCTTTTTTGCCTAGTCCTAGCTTCGGTATGGATTTTGGTAAATTTTTTTCATCCTTTTTATTCGCCACAATACACATTCAGAGAAACACGTCCCTACTGGCGAAAACATTTATCTACGGTCTATTTTTTCATCAAAACGTCGATTTTATTGCAAGAGAAATGGAAAATAAGCTAATAAAATAACTATTGCGTGAAACAATTTGCATGTTTTTCTCACAAATCAAATTGAATGAAGTCGAACGCTAATTAGAATGATAAACGTCTTCGCCAGTCGCGACGTCAGAAAACGGATCGTAATATCCTTTTCACTTGTCACCTCAATCGAGAATACAGACCGCCGTAAAGAGACACTTGGCAGCTTGGCGATATTATATTGTCGTGCTGACGTTGGCACGGGCGAAACGCGCGCGCGCTGTGACGGTCAGCTTCGTCGAGCTGTAAAATTGAGACCATCTGGTGAAGCCAAGCTGGCGAAAATGACATTTTGGGTCAGCTTGATTTTTTTTTAAATCACATTTTTGCTACAGACTTGCGAGATTCTGTTTGTTGCTTCAATTGCCAACTACTCGGTTTTTTTGTCGCGCATCGAGAGAACAAGCGTTACACAATTCTCTTACACAAATCGAGTGACATATACACGCATACACACACATAACAAACGGTCTGAATGACATCCAAAGGGCGTCTTAATGTTGCAGTTGTCCTTCAAACAATTTTCAGACGTCTTTTTAACTTCTGCACTCTATTACATATCTCATTACACAGACCGCGTGTATGATCGATGACGTTTTAAACGGCAAACTCGTGATTTTTTTTAAAAACCGGAATGACGTCAGATTTGAAGTAACAAGATTGTGCTCTACAGCAAACGAATGTCTATCGTTTCAGGATCGTTATACTACTATTATTCGCAGCCAGTGCCACGATTTCACTTTACCAGCCCGTGGTATAATAAACGTACCACGCATTAAGAGAAAAAAAAGTGAGCGATAAGAGATTAAAGTGGCCGAAGTGTTTCAAGTTTCTCCCCCTCAAGCACCCCCCCCCCATTTACTCGTTTAATAAGTCAAACAATCAATAATCAATCAGTAATCAATCGGCAGGAGATTATGGCGGATGATGGCGCATCACGAGATTCACTCCGTAAACGATCCTCGTTTTTGCGTCACCTGTTATCGTAGCATAATTATACTCGCCATTAACATTGCAAGTAGATTAGTAACAAATGAGTGGTCAGATGTATGTTGTACATCCGCAATGGGTCCGTGTTACGACGGCTGAATTTACGGGAGGACTCTCACGGGGGTCTTCTTTTAACCCTTGGGCTACCACGCGCGGATTTTCTCCGTCCTCGTAAATTATAGCGTCTGTGATATCGAGTTTTATTCTTTTATCGATTCTCATTGTCGGTTCATACATGTGTGTCTCCCATCCTTTCTTTCGCGCGCAACACACGTGCATTTAACACGAATGTTTCTTTTTTTCCCGAATGTCTTTTTCTCAGAATGCGTTACCAGAATGTTCTTTAATCCTTGCGGTAATTATTAAATTGCCGAGCCGTTGCCCTTCGGTGAGGAGCCGCTGACAGAATCTCGATTATCATATATGCGGTATGTGGTCCCCGACATTTGTCTGTTCTCCCTCTTAAAAAAGTCGTGAAATAAGTGTTTTTGCAAAAGTGATTAAAAAAAGCCCGAACTCCGCAAACTACGATCGCTGCATAACGCACTTGCACCCAGTTGTTTGTTAACACTAGAAGGATTTTCAAAATTTTAATTCGTGTAAAATTTCATTTATTCGTGTAAAAACCAATTAAATTCAACAATTCTTCTTTAAATAGGTTAAAACAAATTTTTAAAACTATAAAATAGAGGTATTTTGTGTTTTGTTTTGCCTCTATTACTAACATTTTTTAAAACTTGACGTTACATCGCAACTAAAACAAAAAAATACGAGAAAATCCAATACAATAATCAATACGTAATTATTCGAGAAATCAATTATTCCATCTTCTAGTGTTAAAGCATATCGCTCTCGCGATTGCTAGCAAATCTTTAGCATTCATCGCTTTATAGGATCGACGTTTAGCATAGAAGAGCCGTTTTTCTCGGCTGTTTCCTCGACGACAGGAGCGACAGTCCAGCCAGAAGCGTCGTAGCCGAAGGGTTTTTTCTCTAACGAAACACGTCATTCTCTAATTTCTCATATAATCGATAGCACTGTACCATCAGTCATCTCTAATCGTAAAGTCGTTTTCACAATCAGCATCTGTCACGACGGCTTGTACGTTATTTTGTTGTTTTAAGGTTGTATTTTTTTGTTTTATATATAAAAAAATGCCTCATTATCATTCTCTTCATATTTTCAGTCGACTAATATTGTACATCCGGCATCATACTTTGGACTTTTTTTTCCAGCGAGACACTTGTGTATTGAATAAAATGTCTCATACCTCCAGTCTTTAATAATGAAGGACCTCGTTTTTACGGTGCAATATTTCCGTTCGCCGTTGTAGTTACACGCTGCTCTCGGCTTGTCGAATGTTGTAGAGTAGTTCCTTATTACTTATATAGTATACAGCCACCTCTACAGCTTGCAGTAGATTTAGACTTATATCTATCGATTTTAGAGACTTATATATATATATCTAGAGATTGTGATATAATCCTTAACATCGTCTTAACACAGTTTTTTTATGTTTGCATTCGATATCTCGCTATCTTTGTATCGAAGCGTAAACGATTAACTGTTATCGCATACAGTCGAAACGTTGCACCGTATATAACTAGGACGTGTAAAAAAAAAAAAATCCTACGAGTTTTTTAATGTTTTATTGTGCATTGTATGACAGTTCGTTTTTTTTCATTACTTTGTTAAAGTTTTTGTTTGACGGTTTTTACGAGGAGGACATACGTATATGCGATCTTCAAATTAAAAAAATAAAGATATTTGCGTGAGAATACATACAGAATATTATAAATGTTTTATTTTTTAAACTTTTTAGCACTTTAAAAAAGTACTGCGTTTTACTTCGCAGAAATGTACGTCCTCCAGAAAAAAATCTTTTGCTCAGCTCTTATGGAAAAATGACGAGTCAAGAAGTCGGTATTATCTCGACGTTGTCGAATGTAATTAATTGCTTTCAAGAAATTTAAAATTTCGCAAATATCTTTATTTTCACTTCTCGCTTAAAAATGTTTTTCCATAAGTGCGTACGTGATGGATCACGTAGCTCTTTTCGTGTTTGATCATCGCGTCTCTCTGTTTGCAGCTCACGCCTACTGATGACTGTCTGGCGCCGACACGGAACAAGCGTGTGAAACAAACAAAGAAAAAAAAAATAAAATAAAAAGCCGATGATAAAAGAGAAATAAATGTCCGAAAGAAAACTCGACCAAAAAAGAAAAAAACAACAGAAAGAAAACTTTGCATCACGCATCAGAGAAAAATTTTGGCGTCTCATCGCAGTGCATATCGTTTCCACGGAATTTTATTTATTATTATTAACATTTCCCGTCATACGATTTATTGTATTGTTCATCCGTAAGAAATAAAATAAACACTGCCAAAATTTTATTACATGGCGTTAATTTTGAGTTCCGATTTTATTTTCCTAGTTATAATGTTGTAACATTCTCACACGTGATATAAAATATACATGTATCTTCTCCTCCCGAAGAACCGGAAAGAAACAATAGGCTGAAAGAGAGGTTTGTACAACAATATGCATGTTTATTATCTGAAAGTTACATTTCTTAAGATGCCATCGCATGGCATGTTCCGTTTTGCCGACGATTCGAACGATGTAACAACCCACGATAGTCGCAACCTCTCTGTTTCGCGAGAATCTCTCTCGCTTTGTTTTATTTATTATTTATTTGTTTGTTTTTTTTTTTAAATTACTTATGTAATAAAGCATCGTCGAATCGCGACCGTCGAATCCAACCCTTTACAAATATAATATCTGTATATAATATATGAATCTCGGACAAAACGTATATCGAGGAATCACAACCGCTCCTTTTTCTTTTGACAAGAATTAATCTTCCATTTCTTTGTTTTCCCTTTTTCTCGACGGAGAAGGAACGCAGAGAGGAAAAAGGTGGGAAAAAGATACGGCCTGTTTTTTTGTTTGTTTCGGCCGCATTAAGAAAAAAACATAACAAATTTGCACTGCGTATCTTTCACTTTCTCTCTTTCTCTCACACTTTCTTTTTCGTTCTTTCTTTCTTGAATATCGTCATTAGTAAGGGAGAAATATATCTCGAAACAAATAAAGACTACCACCTTCATTGATTGCTTTACCCGACATAAACGTTACATAACAATCAAATAATGACTAATAATGTCAGAATACCAATCGTGGTATAAGTTGTCGCTCAACGAAAAGGCTCATTAAGTTTGATTGATCTTTCAAATCGGGGCAAGGTCTTTCTTCAAGGTTTTGATGTGTGTATCGTTCTCTGTATAATTTTCAAATTGTCTTGATTACAGTAAGTTGGTTACGACACAACATCGCTCTAATGATCGATCTACATGCGGTTGTCGACAAATGTATTTTGTAGATATCTCATTATTTTTCATTCGCACGCATAGCAGATTTTTTTCGATTATACATAAAAATGTTTTTGTTTTCGAAAATAACAAACAACATCTGATAAATCTTCAGAAGACACGAGTGCACACTTTAATACAGAAGGATGTATAAATTTTTTTCTTCTAACGTCATTATTCATGTTCATTATCAATTATTGCTTTTTCGTAAAGAATTTTGTAAATTTTCTTTCTCAAAGTGTATATTACATGAGATATGGCATTCGTACATGAAATATATACGACCAACGTAAAAACGAATCTAAACGATTTCTCTATATACGCTAGATAAATACACGCGTTGAGATTGTGTAAATAAATGCGTTAAATGCGATTTGCAGCCGTATATCATTTCGAAAAAAAAAAAACATTCGAATTCGCTATTAGCATCAGTACGAAGTCACACACAGTACAAAGATCGGCATTAAGAGAATGCAGAAACGACGACGCGACTAATTGAAAACCAATGCAATTCAGACTTTAGACCTGGCAGACATGAAGGTATTAATAATGCTAATTTTCATACAGATAAAAGCACAAACGCAAAATTCTGACCTATTGAAATCGAAATCTGTATCGGTCGATCTGTTAAAAGCATCAATAAGACTTCATTCGATCCTTTTATCACAAGCATGAATAGCTCGCGTGTAAGATTTTTCTAATCGCTTATCTTTTTGTACATTATGTCACACTCTTTAGCTCGTTCTTTTTTACTTTTTGTAGTAAATTAACAATCTCTAAATTAAAGAAAACATAATGCTTAACGTAGATCCTTTTATTTTAAAAATACTGTTTTTCTGTATTTTTTCCTTTTTTTTATCGCTCGATTCATTGCATCAAGAATAAATAACCCACTTCGTCTACGACATGTCTTCGGAACATAGTTGTTACCACGTTCGGAATACTGTACATGATGATACAAGTAAATCAATAATGAATAAATGATCTAACAATAAGAGAAAAGATAAATGATCAAAAATATATATATGTATACATATATATCATCTATATACACGTAGCATCTCTCTCTCTCTCTCTCTCTCTCTCTCTCTCTTATTCTCTTTCTTTTTCTTTCTCTCATAAAACAATGATATTTAAATTAGCTGCTAAAAGAAGCAATGATAAAAATAATATTAAAAATAAAATTAATATTATTAATTATAATATAATATAATAACAGCGAGTCTTTCATAATTACACTCAACATTTAACAGTGGAAGCAATAAATACAAAATGAGAATGATGAAATGCTTTGTTTTTTTATGGATGAGCGCTAGCTTTACAAAGGATCGCTCCGTTTATGGAAGATAGCATCGAATAAGATAATCGCCGCGAGATATAATTGTTCTATGAGCGATCCTTCGTCAAGTATGGTCAAAACTCGATTCACCGCGAATCGCTAATGTAATTTTTTTATTTTTTTATTTTTTTTTTAAGTTGCAAATCTCGAGGAAGAGGTATAATTTTTTATTACGATTTAGCTTTATGTTTATCAGATTAGATTAGTTCTGTATCACTCGACGTCTTCGTGCTGAAACACATGAAAATCGAAAGACGAGATCAGATCGTGACATCCGAGACAAGATACTCGGGTGTCTTCAACAAAAGCACATCGGCTACAAAAGCAACAGCAAGAACTTTCGCGAATTCATTTAATGTGTCTTATCTTTGCCTTGCACCAATCACCACATTTAAAACATAAACCGCGCTCTTGAGTGTATGTATACATGTACTCGTGTGTTGAAAAACGTTGCGCGCTAAATATAAACGTCTAACAAACTCGTTGCGAATCATATCGCGTGAACTTAAATACAACATGACGTAACGTCCTACGCGTTTCGCTTCCTTCCACTTTCCGTTTCCTTCTTTCCTTTTTCTCTGATCTTTTTTTCTCTGGGTTTTTAGTCTGTTTTTTTGTTTTTTTTTTGTTTTTTTTTGTTGTATAACTGATAATCGTGGGAAATAGATTCGTACTAATGCACGTAAGTGATCGACTAAAAGTGATTAAGTAAGCTTTGACAGGCATAAAGCAGATTTACCTAGCATGATAGCCTCCATTATGGATAATCGCGTTTGTTGTTGCGCAGGATCGGTAGAAGGCTGTCATTTCTTTTTCGCTGGATTCCTCTGTGGTGTAGATGGTCTACCGGTTTGACCTGTGTTCATTCCTCCATACTGATACTTCGCTTTCTTTTCCGATGGCTTCAAGATCTGCAAAAACAAAACAAAACGAGAGACAAGTACGACGCGACAATTATGATTGTTGCGTTAACGAGCAAGAAAGGCGAGGAAAAATCCGCTTCCCGGCAAATCACCTGAAAACTGCACATAAGGGTTTCGTCGACGCTCATCATTCCGCCAGCATTGTCGAACTCGCCGCAATAGTTCGGCGCGGAGAACAGTGTAACGAGCTGTCGTTTGGCGAAAAATTCGTAACCGTCCTCGACGACTTGATGCGCTCTGCATATCAGATCCATGTCGTGACGATTCAGGAACTTCGACACAACATCTGGACCGAATGTAAAAGATACTCCTCTGTCGTTCTCGCCCCAACCCTAAGTAAGAACGCGAGCAATTATGACAAACGTACGCTAATTCTCTTTAATTAACAATACGTCAGAGCGTATCGATGAGGCGTGCTCTGCACGTCACACAAGTGTTTCACACCTGAACGTCTTTGTCGGGATCGGACCATAAGAGATCACAGAGAAGACCGGTATCAGGTACATCAGTTGGACGCATAATTCTTCTGATTTGCTCCATTCCCTGAAATACGATATACATATTGAGCTACATCTTCATCTGAAACTGAATTACACACTTCTCAATACGTACATATATGAGGAATTACAGATTTCTCGCGACTCTAATTACCTGTAGATCAGGACTCAGTCCGCCGTGGCAGCAGAAGATCTTTTCGTCGATGATCGCGGCGATGGGCAAGCAGTTGAAGCAGTCCGTGAACGTCTTCCAGAGCTTGATGTTGTACCGCCGTTTACACTCGTCGTAGAAACCGTATATCCTGTTTATGCTAGCGCATTCGTGATTGCCGCGCAGGAGAAAGAAGTTCTCCGGATACTTGATCTTGTACGCCAGTAGCAAACATATTGTCTCCAGGGACTGCTTACCCCGGTCGACGTAGTCGCCGAGAAACAGGTAGTTGGCCTCGGGCGGAAAACCGCCGTACTCGAACAACCGTAACAGATCGGTGTATTGTCCGTGTATGTCGCCGCAGATCTTAAGCGGCGCTTCGAGCTCCAGAAGAATCGGCTGCTGCAGGAAAATCTCCCGGGACTTGAGACAGAGACCGCGCACCTCGGCCTCCGTCATGATCACGGTTTTGCCCGGTCGACATCCTCTGACTGTACGCCCATAGAAATGTTTACGTTTAATTGCAGGAGTTTCGCGAGAAATTAGAAGAAACCCTTCGTTAATGCGGTAGGTAAAGTAAATTCGCGTAGCAAACAATTTTTCTTCATTGTTTCTCTTGTTTGCAATTTTGACGACGTGAAATAAAAGGAACAATATTTCGTATATCAAAAACTTGCCGGAAGAATAAAATATCAGTTAAAAAAAGTAAAATACATAAAATCGAATGAACCACATGTACGACAAATTTGTAAAATTTCGTCAATACGATATGTGTGTCACAGTTAATCTCAGATTTTCTCTCAGATGTTTTTATACGGCGACAGAGGTCTATCTTTAACGTAAGAACACAGGCGGTCTATCTCCGGAAAGATAATCGATAATGCCATTGTCATGTATAATTAGCGTCGCACTTACGCCGCATTATACTTATAATACTGAAAATATGCGCGTATTACTTCTGCGATGATTACTCGAGCGTGTGTGATAATGCTAATAATATCATTATTCTGTCAATTCTCTCTCTCATCGCGCGCTGCATCTCTATTCATACGCACACATTCACTTTCGACTTGTCGCGGATAGTTCGCGCAAATCGTCGAGTAGAACACAATAGCGGAAAAATATGGTCTGTCACACATGTGACATTCTCTCTCCGAGTCGCTTTAAAACAAACAAATGTGTCCGCACATGATCGATAATGAGACAACGCTGAATGACGCGTTGTTTTTTTTTTGTCTACCGCACTAATGAGGGGTTATTGAAGTTGATCTATTTTTATTTTTTTTTATTTTTAAAAATTTTTTTATTGTTTTTCACAGGTACGAGCATAACTCTACTTTTGGGGCGTGGAAGACGATTAAATTCTGTCGGTAATTAGCCGTTCTCATTAAGAAAACAGGGGTGATACACGAGATTTGCGGTATTACAGAATATAATTACGGTGTAGGCCTTTTTTCTTCTTTGCCTATTTTCGAGCACTTTGCACACTGGGTACAGTCACGGTACTTCCGGCGTGGTCTACGGTGGTATCGCATCGACTATAATAGCGTCAAAGGCGTGAGATATATTACTTAGGTAAGCTCGTCAAGGCAACGGAGGGAGAAAGAGAGAGAGAAAGAGAGACGGGAACGAGATGTTTCGGGAATTCTCTTCTTGCAGAAAAAAAGAGAGAGAAAGAAAAACGGTCAAAAAGAGAGAGGAGAGAAAGAAAAAAAAAAAAAAAAAAAAAACGCGTACGACTCAACAGACCTAGAGCATTATTCAACTATGGATTCTGAGTCGCAGTCTATGACGCTCTGGATGATTGAACTTTCCGCGGCTTCCTAAGCCTGTCGAATATCATAATCGCAACGGCACGCAACAAGGCGAACGCGTGAGCAAACACACAATTTACATGTGTTTTTTTTTTCGCGCGAAAGAAAATAAAATTTCGCGCGGTTTTAAAAAAAATTAACGCTTGTAATTTTCAACTATCCTCAAATGTGTGTCAGCAAAATCAATTCAACACGTGCGTCTGCAAGTATCGAATATTATGTCCCGACGGACTTATCGCTCAACATCCAAAGCGTTGAACAAGGAACGTCGAAAACAAGGGGAACAGGTGATTTAACAACAACCTGGTGCAGATCATCTCTCTTTATGACGCTATGGATGTGTCGTCGGTATGTTATTTATAGGCATAAAAGGAAATTCACGGTACGGTTGAACTGGGCCGATACTGGTTATTGGAAAAACTGCATATTAGCAAGGTCACGGCGAGCCATAGAGCAGAGATGCAGAGATTCCGCCATTCCCTCTCCCGGAGGGAAACGAGGAAGAAACTATTGTAACTTCACCGCGATACGGAGGATGGAGGGAGAAGAGAGTAGAAGTGTATTCTCTCCAAACTGGAAATATGTCACTCTATGTCGCGAAAGCATCGAGTGCTCAAAATAACTCACGTCGGAGAAGTAAAAAAACGAATTTCTTCAAATTTCTCCGAAAACTACTCGATGCATCTTGTGTGTCAACTTGTGCTGATAATCAAAATCTTGTTTTATTATTTACGCGTTCTTATCGGTTTACTATATTTTTTACTTTTTTAAAAGTATAGAAATTATATTTCGCACGAGAGAAAAATACAAACTGTTCGAAATATGAAGTAAATTCAGCTAGAGCATTTTGTTCAACAGCTTTTTCCTTCGTATAAGATCTTGACTACTTGTAGTACAAGTGCGGTTCAATGAGAAAATTCTAAGATAGACTCGCGCGATACTCGATATCCGATAATTAAACCGGCTTGTCGGTATAGACTCTAGCCTCTCGCTTCTCACAAAGTGATGAGAAGAAAATGATAAATCATAAATAACCCGTCCCTGAAGAAGTTAAAAATATAAATGGTACGATCTTGTTAGCGATGACTTTGGAGAGCGCGAACTTTATCTTGTCTCAGGGACACGCGACGGCGAACGTGTCTCGTTACCGTAAATTTTTTTCGCAGTGATGCCGAATACATCACTCGCGAGTTTCGGACGATACCGCCGAATCGAGAAATCTAATAATACATCAGCAATTTTTTTGTCAAGAGAAAAAACCGACAAAATTGCGATTATATCCACGCGCGCGCTTAACGTGCATTTTTTTCTGATGAGATAAAGAGATTTCGAGATTAATTCGCCCTTGAGGCAGTTAAAAATAATTCGTTCGACTCTTAAATTCTATTAACACTTTAACAGCGACAAAAAAAAATCCGTGTTTCCTCAACATTATTATCATTGCGTGAAGTTAATTAACAATCGCTAAGTGCGAACTCAACATCGAAATCTGTAAATTTTTCTTATTTGTCTTCCTCTTGACATAAACGTTACAAAATTTCATCTTAAATACGATCGTGTGTGTTGTTTCAAAATCTCTTTAAACACATCTCGCAATTTCCTTGAAGAATCAATAATAATAATAACGAACTTAATTGACCGCTTCAATAGATATGTCTCTCAAATTGCATTTTAATCTAAGAAATAATGACTTTTTACGGTATAAATAATTTACACGCTCTTACAGATAACAACTACTTCCGCGCGCTGATAAGATATCCTTTTCGGTCAGAGACACCTATCTCTCGTCGGAACGCGGCAAATATCGCGCGCGGTAAAAATACGCGCGATTCAAATTTATTTGTTTAACACAAAAATATATTCTCGTCGCGTAATTTACGATTCTCCTCTGTGGAGAAGAGGAAGGGAAGGGAGAGGATATTTCTCTTGAGTAACAACGTGCGAGCGGGATATACAATCAAGACGTCACATGCACGTCGCAGCAAACACACACCACGCAAATACAAGCACATCTATTAAAAGTGTGTCGCTAAGCGTGTGTGCTCTCCAAAAGCTATAACAACAATTTACGCTAAAATTTTCCCTAACGTTGCTCTACACACAACAATCTACGTTGCTTTCGTCTGAAAAAAAAAAAAGACATTTGATCAACCGGGCTACACGAATTGGGAGAGGGGAGGAGAAAAAAGGAAAAGAAAGGAAAAAAAGAAAATGATAAATATTGAACACTTGCGTCGATAGATTCGCAGAGATAAATTAAAATTCAAGAGACTATTTGCGAGCACTCGGTATATCTCAATGATACTCGCGAGGTTTCTTTGACTGGAATTGTGTAAACAATCTTGTCTCTCGGAAGTTCAACACTAACGACAAGATGCGGTCGATGGAGGATCGATGACCGAGAGAAAGAGAGCGCGAGCGGAGGATCACACTTACGTGCGGGATCACAGTTTCTCCACTTGAAAAGTATATAAGAAAACAAGGAGAAAAGATAAGGAAATCGGATCGAGCGAGTAGGTAGGTAAGCACGCGGCGACATCGAGAAGCATTGGCTCGTGTATTGGCAGCGCGCATTTAAAGTATTTTATAAACGTGGCTATTTAAATGTCATCCCCCGTTTTTAACGCGACCTTAACGCGTCAGATCGTTAAGTTTCTCGAAAATGGGATACACGAAAGACGTGTTTCACGTCCACCTTTTGCAAGTTGGCATTTAAAATGGAAATGTAAACAAAATATCTCAGCATTAACGTGCTTAACGCTAAATGAGATCATCGAGATCTTATCTCGTGTTTACAAATTTAAACAAATGCAAACGCGTCGGCCACGTTTAGTAAAAAGGCGCGATGCTGAACAAATCGCGTGTACGCACATGCCGGATTTTATATTGCGGACTATATAATAATAACAAAATACAGTTGGGAAAAGCTTGTGACTCTAAAGAGAAAGTAAAGCCAGGAACACGCGCGAGAAAACTTGAGCAGTGCACTCGAGCACTGGGCTCAAATCAAAAAATCACAAACCTACATTCTGTCAAATACGAGCTACTCAACAGAACAGTCAGTCTGTGACTGCTTTTTTTTAATGCTCCGAGTCTTACTACTCTCAAGTTTTTCGCGCGTTCTCGACTCAAGTCAAAGAAACGCAGTTCAGCTCTACATCTTGGGGGGGAAAAGGAACTCTTTTGTTTCTTTTTTTTTTCTGTTGTTGCTGTGACGGAAATTGATGCTGGTGGATTATTGTTGCTTGTATAGTAATTGCGTACCGACGAAGTCTGACGAGAAAATATCTTTTAGCTTGGCTTTCTTCTGAACCTGGTCTTTCTGCGTGTGGTATACTTTACCCGCACAAGGGAATTCCCGCATTCGTGTAGCATGAGAGAGAAAACAAACAAAAAGAGATTGTTTTTTTTTTTTTTCGTTTCCTTCTGCGCCTGAAGTGAACGAGGATGAAAAATCATGATATAGCTATGGTCAGCGGCGTAAGGGCGGGGATGATGCGACGGCAGGTTGCGGGGGAGAAGAAGATGGGAGGGGGGAAGGAGACTCTTTAAGTCGTGTGAGAGAGACGATGTGAGATGTACTGACAGGTACGCTGAGAGAGGAGTGGAAGAACGTACATGAGCGAGAAACAGTAAAATAGAGAGAAAGAGAGAGAAAAAGATATAAGAGAAAGAAACAAAAAGAAGGAAAGAGGAAATGAGAGAAAAATAGACATAGCGGAACTCAGAACGAGAAAGACAGAATGACGAATAGTCCCTTTAAGTTTTTCAACGATTCATATATTACTACAGACTGCGACGTACGACGACGACAATGATAACGATGACCGCAACAATCCGACGTAGTACGGGCGAGATCGATAGTCTTCTTAGTCTTATTTAGTTTTTTTTTTTTTTTCAATCGACTGTCGCAGAAAATCGTGCGGCAATGCGGCACAAATTAGAGAAATGACGCGCAGTGGAAGAGCACCGCGTCACGACTTCTCTCGCGATATACGCTCTCGACAAAATGAAAGAAAGGAAGAGACAGAAAAAAGAGAGAGAGAGAAAGAGAAAGATAGAGAGATCCACGACGCGGGTCGGATTTTTGTCCGGGATTTTTATCGCGCGACGATGGTGAAACGAGCGAGCGAGCAAGCGAGCAAGCGAGCGAACGAACGAACATACGTACATATACGTACAAACACGACGTAAGCGAGTTGCGTTCGAGAGAAGACCGAAGCAGTCGGTCGACTTCGCGTCCGAGTCCGGTTTGCGTCGCGTCGCCGCTTCGCGGAATTCCTGACGCTGTCGCGCCACAACGGAACGACGAAATCGCGTCGGAGTGACGCGCGACACGTTACCGCGTTTTTTTTCGCGCCGGTTGCTCCGTTTCAATCACATACCTTCCAGTAATCTTTGTATCAAGTTGTCGATATTCAAGTCCACATCCGCCATTTTTTCCTGCCACTGAGCGACTGGCCCGATGTTCGCGAACTGGCTCGTACCCGACTAAGCGCGCGCATTTGCACCACCAATGCGAAGACGCAATAACATCGACGTGTATTATGCGCTGTTTATCGACTGCCGATTAGAGAAACCTCTCTAGGCCGGATCCACAATGGTTCCAGGCAATCGCAAAGTCGCGATCACAAAAGTCCCTAGAATCGTCCAATGAGATTTGGCCACTTCTGAAGATTTTATAAACAGAAAATTATTGGAACAATTATAAAGTCGATTTACATATCCTCAGTCATTACGTTGTTTTTTGGACTGAATGTGATCGTAACCTAATAGTAAACAACCAATCGCGACCAATTACAAACGAAAGTTCAAAGAAATTTCTCTAGATTCTTTTATATTCATGCCAACCCGTACGTTGGCAACATTGCGTCGCGCGACTAGCGCCGAGTGTGCTCGTGTGTCTTGATTACTTTTTTACAAATGGCGACGTACGTCGAAGCACGGCGTGTCGTATAACCCGTCGAGAGGCTGGTCGTCGAGCTGTTTTATCGCACGTGTTTAAACGAACAGTATCGAATCCAACGTGGCCGTGCTGTTGGACCGAGAAAAAGAACGTTTGACGCATATTATCGAGCAATATTCAGCTGACATAATCCGCAATAATGGGAAACGCGATGGCAGCATCCGCACCACCTCCTCCGTCATCACCACCGTCGCCACCGTATCCCGGCACGATGTCGAATTTAGAGAAGCCGGAAACGTCGACGAACGTTTACACGCCTGCCGAAACGCCCGTTCACGAAACCAATCCGGGCACCATCGAGGATCTGCACAAGAAGTGCAAAGGTACGTAACGTCAACAAAGTGCATATCACGATTTCCGATCGCGCACCTCGTGTTTTTCGGCGGAACTTTGTCTTCGCGATTTTTTTCTAATTTATCACAGAAAACTTTCTGTCACATAATTTCCTTGACGATTAACAATTAATACATGACTTTCCCCGTTCAGATGTGCCTTACTGCACATCTTTTTGTCTGTGTTGAGACACAAGAGGAAAACTTGTATTTAACTTATCATATGTAAATGAAAAATAATATTTGTTTTTGGCATTTTATTGCCACTTTTATTGTTGCATTTCGTACCAATGAATTGCATTAATAGTATGTTATGATGTAATGTATGTGCGTATTTATAATGTGTAACAGTTTAATATTATGTATGTTCATGTTTTTCTTGGCAGATATATTTCCTATGAATTTTGAAGGAGCAAAATTAGTAGTAAACAAAGGTTTGAGCAATCATTTTCACATTTCTCATACCATTAATATGAGTTCTAGTTTGATGGCATCTGGATACAGGTAAAAAAAATAAAATTTGAAATCTCTTTGATTTGTTCTTTGTTTCTGAACTATGTTATACTTTTCATGTAGTTAAAATAAAGAGAGTCATATAAAATTGTTTTAGAAAGAAAGGAAAAGAACAGTCAGCAGAAACAAAGAACAAACATATTATATTTTCATAATGCAGATTATTTAATTTGTTTCAGGTTTGGAGCAACTTATGTCGGCACCAAACAACTATCACCTTCAGAAGCATATCCCGTATTGTTGGGAGATATTGATCCAAGTGGAAATCTTAATGCTAATATTTTTCATCAGTTCTCTAGGCTGAAAGGAAAATTGGCAGCACAAGTGCAAAGAAACAAATTCACAGCTGTACAAATGACAGCTGATTATCGTGGTGATGCCTATACTTGTTCGTTAACATTAGGCAATCCTGACATTCTCAATTTGTCTGGTAATTTGATAACTTAGAAAAAATAACAAATATATGACATTTTTTGTGTTTTATCTGTAAATATATTTTCAGGTGTTATGGTGTTGCATTATCTTCAAAGTGTGACGCCATCGCTTGCGTTAGGTGGTGAGCTTGCGTATCAACGTGGACCTGGCGTACCAGGTGGACAGATCGCTTTACTATCTGCCGCGGGAAGATATACAAATGGCAACTCCACATTCAGCGGAAGCATAAGTACATTAAATATATTAACACTTCCGATAATATATATCTCGCAATTGTTTTCGTTTTCTAACTAAATTTCTTCCAAGGTCCTTCCGCTTACCATCTCTGTTTCCACCAAAAAGCCAGCGAGCAGCTACAAGTAGGTGTAGAATTAGAAATCAATGCGCGAATACAGGACGCAACGGCAACGATCGCCTATCAGCTCGACTTACCTAAAGCAGATTTAGTGTTTAAAGGTGCTGGAACTTAGTACGAGGGGATCTCTGATTTAATAATAATCTGATTTTCAAATTTCTAATTTATGATACACTTTGTAGGTAGCGTAGATACAAACTGGACAGTAGGAGCTGTTTTAGAGAAGAGGTTACAACCACTGCCGTTCTCATTCGCGCTCAGTGGGATGCTGAATCACAGCAAGCAGCAGTTCACACTGGGTTGCGGCATGATTATCGGTTAAGAGCGATTATGCGCGATCACACGTCTCGCACATCCAAAGGAACTTGGGAACTCTGCTTTCTCTGTGCAAAGTCGGACTGTCATGTAATTTTAGTGTCTACCACCTGTCACATCCATCCCTTTTTGACTCGTGTTGAGCGTTAATTTGATTAAAAGAATTTGCCGGTTTAATTATTTTTTGTACATCTCTGTAATAATTTGTCGTTGGACTTGTTAAATTATCCTTTTTTTATTCTATCCGTGACAAACACGCTACGTAGATACGCATTGGTAGGTATAATGATAAATTTTTTAATGAATACTAACATTTTACATAAGTTCTTAAAATCGATTAGGAGTGACAAATATAACAAATACATAAACTACGAGCGTTTTTTTAAACAAATAGTTATAGTTCGTGTATTGTACGTTATATTTGTCGCTCGAACTGAATCAACGTTTAAATATCTCAATATGTAGAAAAAAAGGGAGAAAGAACAAAATAAAAAATAGATTTATCATTGCTTGACAGTTTAGAAAATAACACTTTATCATATAAAGCGTTATTTTTTAAGTTAAGTTTAACTAATTTTCTGGAATTGTTTATAACAAATAGATAAAATATATACGTAATGTATACATGATCCAACTATGTATAATTTTAGCATTTATTCACAAGTTTCTTTGTTAACAAATACAATGCATTTATTACATAAATCATGTACAGACTTTTCTATATTTCGTACACTCGGCAACACTGATTCGTCGAGTGAACAGTGCGGAACCTCTCTCAACGAATCAGTATATCGTCGAGTGTACATATAAATTTCTGTATATGTCAGTCATGTACTTTGATAATTTTTTATTCACGAATTGCAACATATACAAAATATTTTTTCGTACATATCCAAAATTTAATTCATATATTATTACTCGCAGCAAAATGCGTAATTTCTCTTTTGCTCACGTTAATTGGCGGAGTAGTCGTATCTGCGGCATGTACAGGAGAATATATTCTCTAATTGTATATGTTGTGTAAAGAATAATTTAAAAAACTTCATATGTGTGAATAAGTAGGAAATGATTGTTCGGTTTGTGGGAGTTTGACAGCAGCATGTGCGGAGTAGTTTCTTGCTCTTTATTCTGATTGTACACAATTTGATTGTAAGTACGACAGAATGAGAACTTGTGTATATTGTTGAACAAAAAAAAACTAATGTACAAAGAACGTTTTAAATCCGTTATTCTGTAGACTATGTAAGAAGATATTTCTCCACAAGTGGACGTAGTGGCGGTTTACTTCTAGTTGAATGGAGGTCGAGTTTCTGAGGTCGCAGCGCGCAATCATGAGTTCACTTCCCAGAGAAAACAATAAGCAATTAGCGTGAGGATCATTAAAAGCTCGAGGTGAACGAGGGCGCGCGCATGGTGCGTATGATGTGACCATAAAGGTCAAACTTTTCTCGCAAGAATTAGAATATATGTATATATGTTTTAAGCTTTTATCACTTTTAAAATGCAAAATTATGTATATTAATATTTTTATAGTTTTCTCTGTAAAGGTGAGTATTTTAAAATTATAGAGAAGTATTTTAAAATTATAATTATTTATATATAAGAAAAAGATAATTTTTTAAATTATAATTAAAGACATTGTTTAATCATAATTAAAAGGATTTTGTGTTATCACAAAACTTAAGCAACTCATGTGTTGCAGTGTTCACAGAACATTGTTACATTCAAGAAGAAGTTCGAATTCTATCAGTGATTTGAACGCTCAATTTCCGCGAGATTTGAGTTTGGTTATATGAAACTTACGCTTGAATGTGAAATGCACATAAAATCGTTAAAAATGCACAGCTCAAATATATTTCTAAAAATGTTTATGTGTGTTCTAACTTTATTTAACTAAGTTTTTATGTATGGGGAAAGGTTTTCTTATCAGTATGTTATTAATTATAAAACTTGACGGTATATCAGAAAATACTACATGTGTGTTTTTTAAAATAAAACAACAGAATATTTTTTTTTACAGAACGTCGGCTCTTGAAAGAAAAAAAGGATTATTTGAAAAAGTAAAACACATGTGAGGTATGTGTGCATAAATATTTTCATTAAAAAAAAACTCGGCAAAACTATAAAGACTCGCGCATATATACGTATCATGTGGGTCAGTTATAATCAATTGGTGGATGAATGAATGAACGATCGATCGTAAGAATCGGGCGAATGAATGGACAGGCTTGTCCTTGACAGCCGAGTATCTGTAACCTGACACCGGTGAAACAGTCGCTGCCGCTGCTTATAGTTTAGTTTCGCCGACCCTGTAAACAATCTTTCCCTTCCTTTATGCGTCACAGGTCCTCTCGATATAGAGAGCACACATAGAGCTCTTCCGATTTCAATTTTTTTTTTAATATTTATTAATGCAGAAAAGAATAAGCGTGATACAACAAAAACTATACTTATTTAATATAATTTAAAAGAGAAAATTTTGAGCAAAAACTCTTGGAAAAAATACCGATTGTGTACATTTTTTTAAATTGTTGTTTTGTGTAACGTGTTTTACTCGACGTAAGTTATGAATTAACACGTATATCAATCGATTTATCGATTCCTATCATCGAGATCTTTTTCTTATTTAAGCATAACATTTAATAGAATTCAACTAATAGAAAAAAAAAATTGAATCATTAATCGACAATACGGACTATAAAATCGGTTCAAAAGCGTCATCAATTTTCTTTTTTAAAGGCGCGAGGCGGTGCGAGTAAATAAGACAGCGCGATAAAATTACACTCTCGGCGGTGCATAAATTCCAGCGAGTCGCGAACGGTGTGAAACGCACAGGAGCCGGCCTCGACGAGCAGCGCGGCGGCCACCGGCTGAAGAAGGAGGAAAGGAAGAAGGGGTATACGGGGTGGGTCACTAGCCGGCCTCCCCCCATTCTCTCGCACTGATAAGGAAAATCGCGCGCCGCGGTATAGATGAGTATAGAAACCTACGCGCGCGATAATAAACAGGCCCGCGTCGCGCCGCGCACCGACTTTACTACTCCCCGTACTTTTCCTCGGTATGATTCGCGAAGCCCCCACCTCCCGTCAATGCCCGACATGAGGTATCACCTTCTCCCTCTCTCGCGACTGTTAACACAACCACCGCTTTCGTATCGGTTATGCGCTCCTTCTCTTCCTCGCGACCCCGCGACCCGTTCTCTCTTATTCACACTCGGCCCGCCTGCTCGCTCCCTTTCGTCCATCTTTGTTCATCTTTGCGGTGTTCTCGTCTTACCCTCGTGCGCTCCGTGCAGCGCTCGCCAGCAAACTCGCGCATTTTGCCTCGGCCGTTCGCTGCAATTGCCCCGTTCATTTTCCGTCTCCTTCGCTCACTCCCCTTCTTTTCTTTCTTTCTCTCTCTTTCTCTCTTTTGTGTTTCGCCGTTCTTTTTCTTTCTCCGTCTCTCTCTACACCCTCTCACTCCGTCTCTCTTCCGTCGCTTGCTCCGCAAGCGCTTTGCTCTATGTACATAATATACACGAGTCTCGCTCTCGATCATAGAGCAGTGGCGCGGGTTCTCGTATAGCCAGCAAAAGCCGGATCTTAATTTTCGTCTAGTCGCCGATCGGTATACACGCATCGCTCTTTCTTTTTCTCCTCTTCCCTCTTTCTCTGTTTTAAACCACATTTTTACGCGGAAACGGAAGAGGACGACACACGTGGTTCTTCATAGGTGAGGAAGACATATCGGGATAGCCGTCATTCTCCTCTTCCTCTTCCTCCTCATCATCGAAGTGCCAAGTCGAATCTCTCTCATACGGACGATGCAAATTCCAGATTGAAGTAGTAGCTGTGAAACGAAGGAGAAAGAGAGAAAGAGAGAGAAAGAGCGCGCAACAATCGGCGAAGGATACAAATTTACGAATCGATTTTTCCGAGAGGGAAAAAAGTGATATCGCGTGAGATGAAGAGAAGAAGAAGCGACGAGGACTGCAAGCCGGCCACCAAATATCGACATCGGGAATACTGTGAGTACCATTTTTTTTTGTTTTTTTTTTTTTTGTTCTCTTCTTTCTCGCGATCTCGCGCTCGATCGACGCGATAAATCGATCGAACGTTCGATCTCAAACGCTCGGCGCGTGACGTGTGTGCGGTGGTATGACCGACGATCGAATCACGATCGTGTCATACGAAAGCGCCGATCGCAGCGGTAACATCTTGCACGAGAACGTGCGATGCAACAAGTGTGAAAAGCATGTACCCAGTGTGTGACGAAAGGCGCTCAAACTGAGCCGGTGGTCCGTGAGACACTGGAGACCAGGGGCCGATTGTGGGGGATGTATATACGGTGGATATCAGAGTGATAACACCGCCCCTGGTCTCTCACTCGCGATAAACTCCCGCCGGGAGTTTGTGCATTCAGCCACTTGATCGATACGTCGCCGGTTGCACTCAGCCTCTTCGACGCATCTGTCAAAAGTGTCTTTTTCCCCCCGCGGTATCATTTACTTCGTGGAAAATTGCGGTAAACATTTCCCGTTGTTCAAAAAAAAAAACGTACGCGCGCATGTACAGTTATTTTTGATCTTACGACCTTACGGTTTTGTTCCACCTTAGAGTTTAAAAACAAAACTCACGTGTTGTGCGCGAGTCTCACCTCGCTTCAGCTGAGACGGTTACAATCACATTGACAGTTGAATTTATGGAAAAAGAAAGTTTGCGGTAAAATTTTTTGCGCAATTTTATTTTGTACACGCACACACATAAAGAATTAAAGAAGAAGAAAAAAGCGAAGAAGAAAGAAAGATCATAAGAGTTACAAGTTGTCTCGCGCGTATAGTTATTTCGAATATTATAAAATTAAAAAAAAAAAAACATCGATGTTTCAAACAGATATTATTTAAACATATATCCTCACATAACGTATGGCAATTAAAATAACGAAATAAAAATCTGGGAGATACGATGTAATGCCGATTACTCTGTACTGAACCCACACTTTAGTTTAAAATTTATGGACACTATTTGAGAGAAAATAATAATCGCAAACTTTTTATAAAATACATTTATTTCAATTATTCGCGTTGCCTTAAAATTAAATATCTTAATTTTCCGCAACTTTTTACATCGTCTTTTTACATAATGATGCTATCATAGACACAGCGTTCTATTATTCTGTTTTATATTAGTGTAATCGCAAATGTCAATAATGTTCGGCCATTCCTTCGAGAAGTTGAATTTTATCAACTTGACCGTCTCAGGGTCGCCATTATATTTCTGTTTAAACATTCGCCTGCTGCGTCACGTATCTTCCTGAGTCACCTCAACGCGTGTCAGTTTGTCACGACATTCGAAGACATCTTTGCGATCGTTTTTTTTTTTTTTTTTTTTTTTTTTTTTTTTAAAAGTCACGCTGATCTATTCGTCGATTTTAAAATTAGGCACTGAAACAGCCATGCCAAGAGCGCATTTTTCGAACAAAATTTTCTATTACAAAGACTATGTGACGAAGCAAGTTTCGTGTTTTTTTTAAATTAGCATGTTAAATTATGACGGTAAATTGTTTCATTGCGACAACTTTTTTGCAAAATAGCTGCTCAGAATTGCTCGCGCACGCGAGCGGACACACAGAAATATATTTAAACAATCATCTTTCTCTCTCTCTCTTAAAAACCGTTCAGGTAATTAATTAATCAAAGATTGTGTCACGCATCCCGTCGGTTGTCGAATCGAGATCCTATGAGTCACGTGTGCGGCTATACAAATGGACCGTTTGCTTTTAATACCACAATATAATAAGACAAACTTTGGCCCTCGTTTGTTCTCCAGCTGATAAAACTATAACCGGACGATGTCCTGTCTTCGTTCAACATACACACACACACACACACATTCTTTACTTCGTTAATTTAGTTTTTAGATCAAGTTTTATCACGTTCTTTTTTTTTACACAACGATAAAAATTGTCAAAATATAAAATGTTTCTATTAATTTTTTACATTTTTATTTAACTTGTCGCAACGCAGCTAGCTGCAAGTGTCAGACATCGTATTTATTGTGAATATTTACATGTTGAAATAATAAATATAATTTACGAAAAAAAGAGAGAGATGAATCGATGTTATCGCGTCGAACGATTTCGTATGTCTCATTTCGTAACTATATTTGCGCAAATACTCCGAGAAAGAGCAAAATGTCAAGCCGTTATATCAAGATGTTTTTAGTTTTGGTCAGACGATGAAACCAGTAAACAAAGTACAAAAGAAAATCATTTTATGCAGTTATATTTTATCAAGTTTGTTTTATTATATTTAGCGATTAATTAACGGTTAATTAACAATTAAAGGTAAATCGAGACGAATTTCCTTTCGTTAATACGTTTAAACATAAATTATTTTTATATATACAGAAAAATCTTATGTATTTAACGAATGTGTATGTGTACGTGTGAATTTGGGCCAAAGACACAATTTGTTATCAAGATTGATATCGTTTTCGTGTCGCAAGTATCGATATATATGCGTTAGTTTCATATAACGATCAACAGATCGTAAATACACGACGATCGAATGATCTCGCGGTAAAGCTTATCAGTTTCTAATATTGGAACTTGTTACAGATTATTCTTATCGTCTGTGCAATCAACGTGAACTAATTACTTCAATAAATTTACCGTACAAAGATCAACCGTAATAAGGTTACGAAGCAACTTATTTCCGATTTCGATCACGTGTCGCAAAATCTTTTCTCTGTCGCCGTATCTTGATGAAATATTAAGTGATATTTTTTTTTTTTTTTTTTATTTAATTCTGTGCTATTTTATATTGATCACAAATTTGAGAATTAAAATGTGCACAAGAATTATGACAATTCTTGCAGCGTCGTAGAAGCTGTTTGCAAGCAAACTTAAATAATCGAGACTTTAATCCGACGATCGTAAGATTCGATATTAGCTTCTTGTTTTCAAATAACATAGATAAAAAATTTTATATACATATATAACGTTTTATTGATTCGGTTAATAAGCTGTTTGACTATTAATTATTGTTCACAAATAATAGTTGAACTTGTGAGATAGAATTTTCGGAAAACTACTTACGACAAATAGACACATACTTGCTTGAAAAAAAAAAAAAGAACTAAAAGACGATCGTTATCGTTGTCTACCGAGTCCCCTTCGTCGAAGGCCTGGATTCGCCGTACAGTCGGGTACTTGTGTCTCTGCTCCCCGGGTTCAACGGCGAGGTCACGATAGCGTACAAAAGTCATGGTTCATGTAAACCGATGTATATTAAATCATCGCCATCGTCATATCGATAGTAGTTTTTGCCCGTTATTCTTCGCTCGGCGTCGCTTTGGTTTGTTGAGAGCTGCATCGGCAGGATCTGAACCGCATTTATATATTTTTTACGATTCAATCTCACACAAATTATTCTCCTGCTCTAATTTTCAGTTCGACAGAGCTGAAAGCGATTTAAAGCAAGCAACAATAAATTGCAAATACAGCAAAGAATATACAAATCAGTTTGTCAAACTTTTCTAAGCCGACTTATCTAACGACGACAAAACTTCAAAGCGCGTCAGTAGGTCAACAGTTAAATAATCAGCTCGATCGAGTTATGTGATCGAGTTAAGTTGCAGATATTGAAAGTGTAACTTTGTATCTTGATTGCATGATCGCGTTGTAATTAACGTTACTCGATAACGGAGCCGCGATGCATTTTTCGTCGCGCAGTCGTTAGTTTTCGATTCTGAATATAAGTTTTACGATTCTTTGACGCGTGACTTTTATTCGTCACAGATTGCGCAATGTGGATCAGTTCGATAAAACGCGGTTGAGATTCTAAAACTCGAGAACTGGAATAACAAACTAAAATCTAATCTTAATTAAGATAATTAAAAAAATCTGGGAAAGGGCAATACAAAGAGGGTCAATAACTTTCAGCGACTATCGCGCATATATGTCTGCGTTCAACTTTTATGTTCCAAGTAACTTTCTAGCGTTGAAAAGAAATAGAAATGCGTTTTGCTGTCTTTAATTAAACTTTTTAATTTGCAATTAATTATCCGAGCCAGTTTATAGGCAACTTAAATATTATTTTGAAATAAATTCTTTGTACTTTATTATTATCAACTGAAGGTCACTTTGGTTTGGCTCAGAAGGAAGAAGAAGAACGTGCGCGGATGCGATGCAGACCACATCCGCGCACGTTAAATTAAACAACCGCATAACCGCGTCGACTATCGTCGGTGAAATTTCGACCTAATACATATCTTGAAATCTGCATGAGATAATCGGAATATATATGGAATAAAATATTTTTTCGGAGCGACGATCCAATGAATTTGCAAAATTTACATGATTTTATGATATATGTTGCGATTGTAACATATATTAATAAACAATTAAACTTCGTAAATCAGAAAAGAGATTAAGAGACAAGTTTTATGCGTAGTTATCTTTACGAAGAATGAAAAATGATTAAACAAAAAATATTAAAAAATAAAATATTAATTTGCTGAATAAGCGTATTTTTCACTGAACAACCGATTCAATTACTTTTCGCATAAACAGAATTTCCCTTTTCGCGCCGCGATAACAAATTTTTCTTAACGGTAAAATTCTTTCCTCGTCAGAGAGAGAGAGAGAGAATTTGAATAGTTACATGCGCTCCTGTGTTATTGGTTTTTATCGGACATATAAGTTTTTTATCATTTTCCTCGGTCCGTGACACTAACAATTTTGCATATATTGTATGTCATGCAGAGGATAACACAACATATCTTCTCGTAATTACCAAATAGTCTGATACCGCGTATCTATTATAATTACTGAGTGAGCATGTACGCGGTGTTATCGCCGTTGTGTCATGTTCAAGATTAATACGCGAAAATAAATTAATCTAATAATAATATATCTAAATGCGCGCGCGATTAACATCATGATTCACGTCATAATATCGATATAATTCGTCTATCGACTTACGTTTTTTTTCAAAGAAGGATTTTTGCTGAGGGACTTATTGTACGTACGTTGCGTATGCCTACGATACGATCGGTAATGTCGTAAACATGAAATGTTATATATTACATTAACGATTAATTAAAATAAAAAAATTTAAAGAACGCGTACATATTATTTATTAAATAAATATACGTAATATTACAATAAAAATATAGTATGCGTGTAATATATTTTTTTATATCGCGCGCGCTTATAAAATTAACTCGCGTATAATAGAAAAATATATCAAAATAATATAATAGAAAATATCAAAATAAATAATGCAAAGTATGTAAAAAAACAATAAAAGTATATTTTTCGAAATTGCTACATAAAAATTACTGTACAAATTTACGATATTTATATTTTCCACGTACATTGTAAATAATAAACGAAAGATCCAAGTCCAGCCATTATCGGATGTTTTAGAAAAGCTCTACGTCACGGTTCAACGTACATGAGAATACATGACTACGAATTTCATATAATTTTCCGTATATATTAAATAACTAGATAATCTAACGCTTTGGCGTTATAATCGCTGCTACTTTGCTTTAAATAATGTAATAATGATTTCATCTATTGTGTCGAAATACATTTTATAATATATTTCAATTTTAATAGAAATTTATCTTTCAATATTGATAAAAGGAAACATACACAGTATCGATTAAGCTTTATTGTCGCGAAAGAGAGTAAATGAAAATATTTGTCACGTAGTAGTAGTCACTTTATATAAATGATAAAATTAATTACATAATAATTTTCTTCTGTTTATTGTTTAAACGCGGGATCTATATGACCTGATTAATAATAGTGTGTGTCATTATCAAGATAAGCGTATTATTTTTCTCATCGATCAGACGGGAGATAACGAGAGATAGAAAGATGACAGCGAAGAGATAGGATAGCGTGTAATGGATGCTCTAAAATGGCCGCTACGGTAGAACGCGAATGGCTCGTTTACAAGGAATCGAGCTCTTCCTACCTTGGTGTTTGCTCCGCCTTCGTTTATATTTATCCCATAAATTCTCATACTAGCCGTTTCTAATCTGGTTGATTAATATTAATTACTTTGCAAATCGCTCGTATATTACGCGAAATATAATTGCGGGTATTCATATCGTAAATTAAAATTATTATTTAATTAATTTAGTATTTAATTCGCGCAAATTTATGACAGAAAACACTATTAATTGCGCACAATCTCGCGATAGTTTTTTTTTTTTTTTTTTTTTTTTATTTCAACAGCAATCAAAACCGGCGAGCAATTTTTTTGTTGAGAAAAAAATACACTTGAAGTAGAAAATATATCTGAATTGTGTTCTAATTTTTGAAACTTTTTTTGTTTGGCAGTTGTACATGTTTCTTTTACAGTCACTTAATTTTCTTAAATGTTATTTTAATTAGAAACTTACTATGTATGTCGCATAATATTACATACTATTGTTAAGTTTGTCGATAGTCAGTTTTTCAGTAAAAACTTCGAGTTTTGCTGATGTAAAAAATGTACAATATCTAATTTCAGAACTACGTCTGACCAAATCTTTTTTTTCAGACTTACTACTACGTATTTTAACATTATTTTTTCTTGGGAGACTCTATCTTTTATGTTGTTATCGCGTGACCGTGAATTATGTTCGTTCTGCTATACTTCTGTGAGTAAAGTTCTACGGCACAATAAACGATAGGTAATTGGTGGCGCTTTCTTGTATAATAGGAAAGGAAAAACACTATGAGAAGATAATGTTTGTGTTTTATTGTAAATATCTGACGACTGAGAGTGTTTTAGAAAACGAAAAAAACTTTCTTTCTTTTGAAAGAGAGAGAGAGAAAGATAGAGAGAGAGAGAGAGAGAGAGAAAAAGAGAGAGAGAAGGGTCAGTTTTTCACCTATCTTGGATCCTTTTAGGGAAAAGTATAGGGTATATACTTATTCCGTATTTCGTTGTGTTAAGTCCGGGAGATAATACAAAAGAAGGTTAGGATTTATTATCGTAAATTTCGAATAAGTAGTAGTTTGCTTTCGAGAACTGTCATCATAAAGAGCACTTGCTCCCGAGAAGTAAATCACAATCAAACAACCCGCAGACATAACACGCAGTTTGAAAGAAAATTTTTCAACTCGCAGTAAATTTGTGAGAAAAGAGCTGAATACTCGCGAAAGTGGACGGCGACAGAATTTGAGATAAGTGTAAAAGTATATATATTTAGAAAGAGGAGAGAGTGGTAAAACGCGCGCATTGGTGAGCAAATCCTAGCGAAGAAGTATATATACGGAAGCTTAACCACACACATGCATACGCATACACATACACACACAAGCATATGGTACAGTATTATAGCAAAGACTTTATATTCCACAAATGAGTTTTTTTCTGATGAACGACAGTATTGTTGTGTGAGTAAACATTTTGCTCTATTTTTCACGGAAAATTTGACTTTTCCTTCTTGAATTTATAAAGCAGATGTGATTTTGTGTAAAAATTTATAAAGCGCTTTTTTTTCTCTCTAAACAAAATGTGATATTCTTTGTGAAAAGCGGCGAATTAATTATTATTTTGACAGTTCCGCGCGCTAAAACGCTCGAGCGAGACGTCATTTGGTTCAAGGAATCGAACATATTTAACATATGGAAATTTAACGTTGTTTTTTCTTACATAAGCATAACTAAATACGAACTAGTTCACAAATACACGGTTGAAATAACTTACTCATAAGCTTACTTCGTTATTTTATATTTTACTCGACGAATTCGCAAATAATCGTACGTTGCAATATGACAACCACAATTAAATCACTCTTTTAAATATTTTTAAGACTTCCGCACTATCTTCTGTTAAACTTTTTTAGTGACTTTAAAAAATTTTATTAGTGTCATTTTACAACAATTTTATATTTTATAGTTTTTTATTTTATTCAATATTGTTATTTTCTGTGTTCAAACACGCATACATATTTATTATGTGCGAGAAAAATTTGAAGAGAGAAAATTCTCTGATGACGATCTTGCGTAATTTTTATTTTGATTTAATGACTTAGGAAACAATTTCTTCCGCAATTTCAATTATATTTATGGGAATTAAAACGCAATTTGTTAAACTGAAAAATAAGGGTTTCTCAGAAACGCTGCGCGAGACTTTCGACATTAATTCCTGTCGTAGAAGAGCGACAGTTATACTTGAGCCGGCAGCAGGTACCCAGTGGTAGCTGTTGCGTCATTTGGAGCCGGCAGCAGGTATTGTTTTCGAGTTTCCTGAAACGAGTCTGGGCGTGCGAGTACAAAACACCTCGGACCGTCGGGCACTCAGCGATGCAACGATCGCGAGGTCTGAGACGTGCGAAACGATATACCGAGTGTCGCTGAAACACGGAATTATCGTGTTTTGCATTGCGATGCGTAATTAGAAAAACTATGTAATGTTTGTTGCCGTGCGTTTTAAGTAGACTTACAAAATTATTATTTCTTTCTTTGTCTTAGAATATCTTTAATTGGTTTTTTAAAACTAATTTTTTAATAATTGTTTTTCCGGAAGAACACACAAAGAAAAATCGCGGCAAAACTAACGCGGTTTCTTGTCTCGAAACACGCTTTTCGTTCAAGGTTGTTGTTGCACGACGGCACGTTAACGAGCCTCCATGTTCGTACGCGTAATCGAGAAACATTTCGCAAACTTTAATGCGTCGCGAATCGACGCAAACGTACATTACAAAGAATTGAATCCGCAAATCTCGATCCGAATCAACACACCTCGAAAAGATAACAAGTACATTGTCGTTTGTGTATTTGAGGTGATAATATCGCGAGTTGCAAGCAGCTCGAACGCGATTGTTTTCCTCTTCAGTTTATAAAAAATGTTTTAAAATTCGAGGAAAACGTACCAAGTAGAAAATATTCCACTTGCGTATTTGTCTCTTTCACTTGATAGAAAAATAATTTTACTTTAACTGCGAGTATATAAATGATCAATGATAAGCCGACTGTATTTCGCAATGCAGGCCAAGGCGATGACATAGCGCAGGAAACAAACACAGCACAATTGCTTAATCTTTAACGAAAATACATATTCAGTTTACTCCAGTTCTGTTCAGCGGGCGGTTTTTCCTTTTCGACGTGTCGCGCGCGTTTTTTCGCCGATTCATTTCCATCGTCGAAAATCACATTTTCTACATAAATTTTTGAATGTTTATTAACATTACAATATGTACCAATCAGACAAAGATGACAGGAGAAGGATCGGGATAAGTCAGCAATTTTCTTACTATAAGAGAAACGCAATTTGATCCCGACACTGCGCGCGTGTCAGGCAAATGATGGGAAACTTCGCAATTCTGTTTGTCGCAACGGAACAATCCACATGATGCTGCAATCGACGGACGCGGCAATTTCATTTCGGAGAGCAAAATCGGTGACACTATTCCGGAGCACGTTCCTGCTGCTTTCGCAATCTTTCGCGTTTGCGCGCGCGCGCGCAACTCATCTCGCGTGCTGCACACACGCGCGCTTTCTCCCACTTGGAGATCGCGTCTTCGTTCGTTTTTCGAGAGACTCGAGAAGAGTCTTTCCGAGCTTGCTTGAGAACTCTATCGGGAAGTCCAGAGCGAGAAGGGATCTTCGTCCGGCCTCGCCGCCACGACGAGAACGTACATACGACCAGAAACAAAAGACGGTGAAGCCGACATCAAGAAACTACGCACTTTTTGTGTGAGATTGATCGGCTGGTGCATCGTGGCGTTGACGGTTCTCCGCGGCGACTGATTTCACGAAATGCCGAGTGCGTGATAATGCACACACAGAGAACGACTAAACGCGCGCCCGACGATATCTTGACTCGTGCACTGGGTTCTATCTTAGGCGCGGGAAATGGTGGGTGGCTCTCTATCGAGCCCCCGGTGTGTGTACCAGCCGCAAAGCGATACCACTTATCTCACGATATACCGGTGCCTAACGAAACCTGACATGTATAAGCTGTTCCACGCATTTCACGAGTCGCGCGCAGGATCCTTGCAGTGCTCATCTTCGAGCCGTCGCGGAACGTACGACGCGACACACAAAAAAAAAACATTATTCGGAAATCACGTGGGCAATTTTTTTGAAAGAAACGTTTGTCATGATTGTCACGCTTTAATTTCCTGATCTGTTCGGAAAAAGATCTTGTCAGATTTGTCAGTATTTCGTACATCTTGAGAAAGATTCTCTCTTCGTTCACTTCGGGATGTAAAATACGCATTTTGTTATATCGGTTTATATAACGACTGATTTATTTTACCTTCAGCGAACCGCGTGTACATTACCGTTATGTATGTATGCATGCAGTACTACCGTTGCGCCGCGTATTTTATTGCAGCGTGATTTACTGGTGAGCTGAAAAATAAAGCAAGTCGACCGCTTCGCAGTTAGATGGCTGTACTCATTGCTTTTATGAAGTCGATGCGTTTTCTATTTAACGATATATTGTACCTCGGCTGCCAGCGAAAATTGCATCGATGTTATATTACAAATGCAAATAAATTGACTGTATATATACGTTTTAAATTCTCTTCGGACGACGAGCTTACGTCAGCTGTTTGACGAATCGCGCGAAGGAGAGATTGTATTAAAAAAAAAAAAAAAAAAAAAAAAAAAAAAAAAAAAAAAAAAAAAAAAAAGACAGACTCGTCGTAACTTTGTCGCCATCCGTCGGAACGACACACGCGTTTTTGTTGTAGCTCGACGGAAAATTTCACGCGGCAATTAATATTCGACTTTGGATCGCGTAGGACAGCGCGTGACGACAGCGAGCGGCTAATGAGACGCGCGCGCGTGTGTGCGTGCGTGTGTGTGTGAGCGCGCGCGGATCAAGGGGAAATATTATCATTCAGATAAGAATCTCTTCGGGTTCCGACACCCGATTCCCCATACTGATCCGTCCTCCAGTGTTTACCTATGTATCGCGTGTACGCCCCACGAGTGAACGTCATTTCTCGCGACTAGCCTTCTCCGTTCTCCTCCGGAAGCTCCGATCGTGTCTGATCCAGACCTCGCGTGATCGTTGCCAATCACACTTTTCTCGCGAGATAATATAAATACGTTCATATACTTTACTATATAAATATTATGGAAATGAGAGCGCTCACCGATGTACACGGTGTCCTGAAAATTCTTCTCATTCATTCCTCGCGTTCGGGAATGACACAAACCGAAGATCGCTTCCCATTTTATCATTTTATTTACAATTCATCTATAAAATTCGTAATTCAATTGAAATTTACAAAGTTAAATGTTTTTTGTCCGTACATTTCTAAGTTAGTGTTTTGAAAAATCGACGTTTAAGTAGATTAAACATATTTTTTGATCGCGAAAAATCACTACACCTGCTTTCGGATTTCTTTTGTAAGTCAAATTCGGATTTAATGAACAGTCGACTTTTCTCATCTCTACGAAAAATTTTTTTTTCATATATTAAGGACAGATAGGTTTGTTTTTTTACGTATTTTGATATTGTTTAAACATTCAATGAGAAAATAAATAATAGTCAAAAATAAATGAACACACACAACGTCTGGATTATATGGAGAGATCTAAGTGTGGCTCTTCTGGGTTTCTCTCATTTGTCATTTTGATTAAATGTTTCATTTCCGAGACAGGTGATTATAGTGACAGTGATTATAGACAAGACATTTACGGTGTAATAAATCTTCAGAATGCTAGTTAAAATGTTTAATGTTAAAATTTCTTCTCAGTTTTTGAGTTCTCTGAATCTAGACTCGCTTGTGAGCGAAGCGCTTTTTGTATTTTACCTGCACTTACCTGTCAAAAGCGTGTCAAATGCATGTACATTCCAACTAACTTTATTCTCTTTGTACTTGGCGCCTCTGAGTCGATGCAAACACAATTAGTAGTGAAAAGATAGAATTCGGCCTTTTTTGAACTCGTTGACATTTAAAGAATTATTATATTAATGTAGTTTTTTTGTTGTAATTGCTGCGTCTGTGTAAGTGAAAAGAAAGAGGAAAAACTTCAAAAAGGACCCGAATCGAATCGCAGCATTGATCGACGTCAAGCGTGACCAATTTGGCGAGAAACTTCGTTTCTCAAGTGTATTTTGTGCCCTCGGTTCGAGAGCTCGTTGAGAGTCACTGACGTCTCACAACTAGTTCAGATAAGGTATCGCCCGGCGGTCGGTCGCGCGCGATAGCAGCGCACTTTGCAGCGTGGCGCCGATGTAAGAACGCATCGGCTTGCCGGTTTCTACAAATGAACACAAAAACCGGCGCGTTCTCGCGCGTATCTTTGCAACTATAGATAGAAAAAATACATACTTGAATTTATCGGAAAAAAGAAAAACAAAGCGGACACGGTAATTTCAAAAGCGAGTTCACTCTTCAAATCGACTTGAGCGGTCGAAGTTAAGCGGTTTTCCCTCCTAATGCGTCACGTGCCGCAGTTTATATATCGCGTCACACATTTTTCATACATTAACGCTAGGTATTTTAACCGCTGCGGCGGTTTCTGTAGTTACTGTTTTTTTTTTTCGCGAGCAAGTTGGTTGTTTAAATTTATTTTGCTCAAATGAATTTAGACTACCGTAAATTTACGCGAATACGACAAGACAGTTGCTGTTCGCGACATTCGGTTTAAAAATTTTATCGAGTGCGCGAAAGGCAGCTGTAAAAAATACATTTTGAATTTAAGACTCGTTTATAGTCTCGTGTGCTATAAAAAAAGTAACTTAATAATCCGGAAATTACGTATCGTATTCTAAATTTGTATAATTCACATCGTCGCTACTTTCTAAGGCAGTGACTTCGACGCTTCGTTCACGCTTGCTTTTTTCCTCTTCTCGGTCTCTTCTCGTTTATACTGATATCGCATTTTCTTTATCGTTTTCGCGCACTAGTATCATCCCTGAACTCTAATGTCAATCGCTAATTTAGAAGAGTGAAAATATTAGGAAGAAGAGAAGACAAGGAAAGGGAAAGAGAAAGAGAAAGCGCGCGAAGCGTGATGTCCTGAAGTGCGAGATCGCGCCGGTTTAGATTATTATACAACGTCGCAAGTTCACGGACGCTGAAAGATCAGAGATAAGAGATCGTAGACACTGACGCAAGGATGTCGGCGCTCTCTCGCTTCAGGAGTGGGTCCTTACGTTGTCGGAGTGATAATACTGATAATCGCGCGTGTCGGGTATAGTACGCGAGAGCGTAGTATAACTCGCGTCGTTGATAGGGTAATCTCTTGCGGTAGAGATTAGTCAAGGACGCGGAGATAAACTTCTGCATTGTTAACACACACTCTTTCTCTCCACCTTTGCGACGCAGACTCGCGCACTTCCTCTTTCTCTCTCGTTTACTCTCTTTTTTGTTTCTCTCACTGATTCGTTTCACCGGTGATTGTTCTTCTTTACTTCGTTTCTGATAATCAATAATGACGTCACGGAAAACATTGTAATCAGGTCAATGTGACAACGATAAAACAAGTTACGTAACAGCTCGCAAAAGAGAGTTTGAGGAGTGCGTGTGAATCTTTTTTTTTTTTTTTTTTACAAAGTATTCGATAAATTTCTATATTGCGTGTTAATTTATTATAAAATAAACATAAAAGTACTAATAATATTGTTAGGAAGATATTTTTCTGTCCAAAACAAAGTTTCAGAAATTGTTGTTGGATGTTTTAGAGATCTTCTAGAAGATCTTTCGAAAACACAAAGTTACTGAAGACATTTCACGATATCTCGCACACTCATCGTCTTATCTGCCGTCAAACGAACGCTTTAACGGTTCACCCTCGCGCACCTGGTTGCGTTGTCCGAGGGGTTGTGCGTGAATCCTCTTCGGTTATGTCCCGTTGAGGGATAGAGGCAGCTGAGCAGCCCGCGTCGACCGTCTTCCGTGGGGTCGCGGTCTCTGATAAGAGGTGAAAAAGCGGTTTATTTTCCCATACGAAAGCTGGAGCGGAAATACGCCGCCGCGTCGCGAATGCGCCCCCCATGCGGGTCTTATCGCGCATAAAACGTATATATGTATGTACCTCGTCGTCAACTCGGCCCACTTTGTGACCGTTGCTCGTAGTTCATGTTAATGAGCACGCGGACTGAATCGGTTGTCAGAAATCAAGGATTTTGTTTGCCGTGTTTTCGTAAAACTTCAAATATTATATTTATAGCATGATCAGAGAGAAAGAGTAAGATAGTTTTATTATATATATGCTCCTCTCTATTTGATAAATTTATTATCTAAAATACAGTTTTTTTGATGCAATATTTCTTTGAGTCGCGTAGTCTTAAGTTTCGTATATTATGAAAAAAAAATAACCTTGTTAACTAAACTGAAAGAGGAGAAAAAACATCAAAAAATTCTTTTACTTTCGTGACAAGTCTTTTAAGAGATTAGATATTAGTGTCGAATATTTTAGTTTCCATATGAAGGTTGATAATAACAAAGAATAGTTTTAGATCCAAAGAAAACAACGAAAAACACACAAAAAGAAGAAAATTATGTTATTTAAAAACACACATGTTCAAATATGAAGTGAACTAAAAACGGTTATTCAGAGTCGGATCTTACATGACTTTTAAAATAATTTTAAGATGAACTAATGCGAAAAAGCTCATTGTTAAACATCGGCTATCGTTAATGAACAACAGTATTTTTTTAGTCTTTTTATCATATTTCCAAAACATTTGTGCAGATATACGATCTTTTTATTTCCAAAGTGTAGTTTTTTCAATGTGTGCGTACGTATGTAAATGCGTATATTCTTTTGGGTTCTTCTAAATATTCCTTTCTCTTTCTTCACATATCTAATAAGATGGTTTTACGTTTCTTTACAAAGCAATCAACCATTGAAGGAAATAAATCATTTTTGACAGTTTAAATCTGTGCGCCTTCTGACAGTTTGAAGAGATATCTTCTTACATTATGACAAGAGAAAAATACTAAAATTATGCAGTAATACGATTGCTCATTTACTAGGGTGCTTCTCGTTTTAAATAACGTCTTATCATTACAATCTGGTTTATGTACCTATGCTTTGCACGTGAAATAGCATTTTTCATTGTTACGATATTATCGAGGCATTAAATGGACGCGAATGTATGAAGTTGTTATTGCTTGGTACACTGGACGCATTCAGTAGAACGCGCCAGACCGTTTGCGCCATTTTTCCTACGCTTTAATTTAAATTCACCTTGTAGATCTATTTCTTTTAGATCTATTTCCATATACGTACGTCATTCCAAAAGATTGTGTACGAGCATGCAAGTGCGTGTCTCTTAGGAATCAAACCCGCCCCCAAAACGCCCTCCAACATTCTTTGTTATCTACATGTAGCAGGCGCTGTACGCGTTAGGAATTTAAACTTGTCAAAACATATCATCAATAATCTAAAAACACACGACATATGAGATGTCCTTGCCCTTTTTTATCTCCTTTTTTTCCCTTTCTTTCATCTAAGTTTGCACACGTTATTTTCTTTCTTGGTATAATTGTTCTTTGTATTTGAGTCATTAGAAACCGACTAAGATGTTTAGGTTTAGATTCTCTGTCAATTCGTTTCGAATATGCGACGACCCTTGACAATCTGTTTGGTTTTATATTACACATGTATTTGCTTAGTCTTATTACCTGCCAGATGAAGAAAATTCTGTAGGTTTTCTCTTGAATTTTCTCCAAAAACGAACAAAGTTATCTCTTTCAAGTTGTTTGTATATATGTTTGTATATATGTGCAAATTCAGATTTTATAAATTTCGGAAAATTTTACACACGTTAAGAAAATAAAAAGAAATCTCTTTGCAAAAAGAATCTGTTCTAAGGTCAGTAGTAGAACGGCCGTCAATTTGCGCTCAAAAGATAAATGCAAAATATTTTGAGAATGATATATCGTCTATTTAGGTAAAATAATCTTTTTTGAAACACGCAAATGTAGCGTATGACAACTATTATAGTCTTTGAACTACAAACTCTTCGATCGCGTCAAAAACACAGCGATACGTTATCATCATAAATGAAAAGATCAGGCAAAAGAAAATATGTTAAGTTTTCTTATAAAAAAAAAAAAAAACAAAATAGATAAAAGAATCAGAACGGCCGAAAGTTTTCCCAAATAAAAATCGCCGTCGGTGTCAAAGCAACAAAATGAGAATCCCTGATGCGGAGGAACGACGAAGGTGACGGTAAATCGAGGGAGAAGGACGCAGGAAAGCGTACGAGGTATTATAACAAACTGCCGTGCAATATTTTATGGGTTCCATAAGGAAACGTCGTGACTCGCGATTGTTCCGCGTGTAATACCGGTGTAAAGGCGATCGGGGACTTGGAGCGGTAATTAATGCGAGAAATACGAATCGTATCGACGGGAAAATAAGTGCTCTTCGCGTTGCGCTTTTACGTCAGCGTTTTGATTTTTAATTAGTTGCACCGTGTGAGTGTGTTAGCACGAGGAAAATTTCCCGACGCGATCTGGGAAGTCGAGGTTTGCAAAACATTTCAAGATCTCTCTTCTCGTGTATTGATAATAAAGTTATGTAACATTTTGTAAACAAAATATTTTTTGCAGCTTAAAGATCTTGTTATCAGTTTTGATTCGATACGTTTGAGAAATATAATTCTCCAGTAATGCGTCTGAAACTTAACTACTGTTGGTCACTTTCTCCGCGTGCGTTCTTCTTCGCGTGCAGCAACTCCTCATGTATGCAGCATGCGCTTCTGTACGCGTATATGCGTCGCGAACGAACGTCATTATATACATCGTGCACGCGCGATGCATACATGTTCCGCGAACTAATGCCATCTGTGATTTGCGACGTGAACAACGTGACGTACATTTTTTTTTTCGAAATCCGCAATATTTTATCCGTGACTTATTTCTTGAATAATTACAATTGATATTGCCCGTTATTATGTTCATTTTTATTATTTTCTGTTTACGCACATATCGCTTGCACGATGTTTCTTTTTACCGGCAACTATACACACGCTTTCGGTCAAAACGATGTGATATTTTAGCACACATGTGTTTTTTCTCTAAGTCCTGGTGCATTAACACTTCATTACTTGCTAGTAAAAAAAGAAACAAAAAAAAAACAAACCGTTCGTATCGGAGACTCCTGTTGCTTTTCATCTCTCACTTGTACAAGCGTGAAATAAGAAGGTAATTGCATTTCTCGGAGATGCACCGTAGCCAATCAGTGAAAAACTTGGCGTCATTCTCATGCAAGAACGTTCGAATTGAAATTACAAAAGCACTTGTAATAACTATCTTTGTACTTTCAAATACAATAGTTTCAAATTGTTTCTTGTGTATACAGACGCGAAGAAAAAAAAGAAATCTGATCGATGTATTCACATATTGATGGTCATCTATGATCATCAATATGTGAAACATGATACGCAAAAACTACCTTCTATGCGTTAAACTCACGAGTACAAGTGTAGTCTGAGACATTAGTAAAATATTTTTCGACTTTTTGAAAACATTTTTTATCATATTTCAAATAAGCATCTCAGACCAAAACGCATTAGTGTGTACAATGCGGTGTTGTAAATAGATTTGTTTCGCTTTGTAGCGCTCGAGTACTTCTTTCAATGTTCTCTATAATTTACAACAGACTTCATCCTTCATATATATATCGACAGAAAATCATCCTTTATACCGTACCGAAAAAAATGAAAACCATAAAAAAAAAAGTTAATGCTTTAGAAAAAACATAAAAAAGAAAAAGGTTCACTTTTTGATTTTCGAAATCTTCTCTCTATTTAAGAATGTTGGCAGCAATTTTTAAAAAGGTCTCATGCATTGTATTTCTTTGACTTTCAGACTCTTCTTTTCTAAAAAAATGTAGAGTGCGCTTATTTGAGAAAGTTTTTCATATATTTTATATACGTACCTGAAATTTTTCTCAAGTGGAAAAAATTTTGAACTCGTTAACCGACCGTAATGTAGAGTATCGCGCAGGTCATTTGCCGAGTCGACGCGAAAAGACGCACGTCGCGAGCTCTCAAGGAAGACACGTTATCCCGCTGATAATGCGAACCCCTAATTGTATGTTTCCGCGCAAAAGGTGAGGACGTAAGTACGTAACGCCGAAGTGGTCAGACCCGTTTATCCAGAAAGGCGTAACGAATTCATTATACAATGTCCGATAATGTATAGGCGCCATGATTTCCGTTAGTAATTGTAAGTCTTTCCACGAGCAAGATCAATTCGTGGCATGACAAAAACATTATAGCAAAACCAAATTAGCAATAGAAAAGTTTTTGTTTTTTTTCTATGTAATGATTGTGGCGTTACATATAAACAATAAGACAACTTGATAAAAAAGAAAAGAATGAAAAATATTTCGAGAAATACGCACGTGCACGTATTTTTAAGAAAATAAGATTGTAATTAATATTTAACATTGATATTTAACGGCGGATTATTTAACGGCGAATTTGCGGGATTACTTCGTTTAAATTTTATTTCAGTTTTTCTCTCTCCCTCTTTTTCCTTCCTTCTCTCCTCCCCCTTTTCTCTTGCTCTCTTTTTTAACAAGCATAGATTTTGTTATCGCTCTGGAGCAGGAGTCCGGCAACGAAACCGGATGTCCGCCCACGCAGGATGTGACGTCAGAGCTGCCGACATGCCAGCAAGTACCGTAAACCTGCCTGACTGTATGCAACGCAAACATTTTTTTTTCTCTGTCTTTCTTCCGCTCCCGCTTTTATTCTCCGTACTGATTCTTCGTTTCTTTCTGTTCATTCTCCGCATTCATTGCTCGACACACAGACACATACACACTTCATGTATGATATTTTGAGATCTGATATGTTTTGAATAAAATGAGAAGCTGCGAACAATAATTTAGAGTCGAATTGATGAAAAATTCGGTTTTTTTTTTTTTTTAATGAAAATTGATTGTTGTTCACAATTCGATGTGTGCGCACGATTCAATGCAAACTTGGCTTCGCACTCTTTGTCAACTCGAGATGGCGAAATAGCAAGTCCAGTTCGAAGAAGAAAGTTCGTTCGAGACATCCGTTAAAATTTACCTTCGAAAGGTGTGTTAATCCTTTCGCTAAAAACACACACATGATTTCCTGTTTGCGGAAAAACAGAAAAGACTTTTTTCTCTCTCGCGCAAACTGCTCCGATTTGCCGAGTTTCTCGTTCGGTCTTCGCACTTTTGTTTACACAAAGAAAATTCGACTACGAGAGAGATATTCCGTAAAGCAAATGAAAAGCCGCAAAAATAACAAGAAATAAAACAAAGTTAAATTTTTTATTTGTACAAAAGTCAAGTTTTCGCTCTTTCCGTCAAAGTACGGAAAATCACATGCGAGCGCAAGTTTGACATCTGCGTAAATATTTACGTTGACGCAAATCTTTCGAAACAATTTCGAAATGTCAAAACTAATAATAAAAAAGTGAGCGCGAATAATTAAACATTTTCATATTCTATGTTTTTGCAACGACTTATAATCACGTTGTTTTTTTTTTTACTAGATCTTCGAAACTTTTCGAATATAATTTATTTGCGTGAAAAACACGCGACGTGGAATGTTTTTAGTTTTATCGAAGAGCGTTATCGTCGTCAATACTACAACTGCGACGGTTTAATGTTTTGTTTTTTTTTAGTAGACCATGTTTTTTTGTTTTTTTTTAACTAGAGCTATCAAGTGTGTCCCTCCGGCAGCCTCTGTTGATACGCTTGCGGTAAGTCGTAAAGTCACGTAAAATATCTGTCTCGGCTAATAAGAGTCCATCTCAATTCTCAGCTGCGGTCTCTTCCGAAATTTTCGAAGTAAGTTTCTCCGACCTAACATCCCCCATTACGCGGTGAATGTGAGATATAGAGGAGCACCGCGACCTATGACCCTCCACGATGACTGATTTATTGATCTCGCTCTCTTCTAGACCGATCTTTCCCTCGCTTGATCCTCCTCGTTTTTTCTCTCTCTTTTTCTCTTCTCGCCGAGATGGTTTACTTATTTTTTTTTTTTTTCAACAAAGTTACGCACAATTTATAAAATATCGATAAATTTGGCTGCGCTCTCTGGGAGCGCAATAATTTCCCGCCCCCGAGAAGGGAGAGATCGTGAGAGAGATCGGGTTCGATGATTCTTCGCATCATCTCCGAAATTAATTCGACACGACGACGTGTCGTGTTTCAAGGCAGAGCGATTGGGATCGATCAACGGAATAAAGAGATTTGTATTGTCGCTCTTTGTACAACTTCGGGAAACGATGTGTTTTCGAGAATATATTTTTTCTCTCGTCGACCGTCTTCCGAATAAAATTCGTAGTTATGTTGATATATTAGAATTCCTCACGGGCGGAAAAAACGCAATAGACCCCTGATGAAGTAGCAGAACGAAAATATTTATTTGACATTAGTGGTTGTGCATAAATAAGATCTAGAAGCGTCAAGTGCTCTAGATACGTTTCTAAAAGTCCGCGATAACGCCGCATGCTATTAGAAAACGTAACAAACTTCTGAAGCAAGCTGTTAAGTTTTCGTCACCCTCATCGAACAGGGTGACCTCATCTACCTTATCTTATCCGTGCGCAGGTCGCAGGGACTTTAAAACAAGCTACTACAGACGGGGTTCGTCGCGCTTTTTTCGTGAAAAAATGCGTCGACGATCATTAATTCTTTAGAAGTGTCGAACTTTCGCCGTAGTGTTTCTTGAGAAAGTTGATAACGTCGAATTAATAGTAATTTCACAATAATTAGAAAGTATTCCATCGTAGAGACAAGGCGGTATATCAATCACCTGGTAACTGGTCATAAAAAAAACGCGAATCACAAGCGGCGCAACGAAGCGATAATTAGAATTGAACTACGCAGTTCAATTGCTATCTCAGACGATGTCTTTGTAACAGGTCAGTCGAAAATTTACGTCGTTTGTCGTAAATTTACAGCGAATCTGATACGCTTTGTTAATGCGGCGCGTGTCCACGCGGCAGCTCATCAATCATCGAGGGATTTTTTTATGAAGTGGCGCTTGAACCGAGAGCGGCAATTTGAGAAAGAAAAATAAAACGATTTTGAGAGGGGTTTGTACTAAAGGCGGCTGATACTTAAACGTCTCACTCTCTGTCGCGCAATTCGTGCCCTTCTCGTGTTACACCGCGCTGTCTGCGTTACGTTGTTTGCGACTCGTGACGGCTGAAACTCATCACATACGAGGAGAGACGGGAGAAAAGAGAAACCTGTCGTCTCTCCAAAACCTCCCCTCTCGAAATCTACCGGCGACCGAAATGTCGCGCAGCCGGGCGCATTCGGTCTGTGAGAAATATAAATGCATTCTTTATTCGAGATAGACAAGTTCTATATAATAAAACCAAATTTAAGAGTCTATAAATAACTTAAAGTGTGAAATCTATTGAAGATACATTTTCGATTTGAGTACATTCAAAATTTGACTTAGCGATGATTCTCTGATGACTTGAAAAGAAAAAAGACCATAGGAATCATTGTAGTCATATCGATATGCGACCTTTTCTCAGAAAGGAACATTTACGCAAATTTAAATTTTTCTAGTAATTAGAAATTTTTTGAATAAGTACTTCAAGTAATATAATCTCCGAAAGACCGTGTCTAAGCAAATAAGTTATCGTTAATATAATATGTTTACACACTGGCGACAGACCTTATCTAAATTAGAACACGTCACACATCAAATGTCAGCTATAAGAAAAAAAATTTTTTTTTTTTCCAAAGAAAGAGACCGACAATATTCGTAATTCATTTCTGACTGTCAAAGGAAAAATTTCGGGGAGAATTTCCTCGGCAGAATTCTTCTGTCTTACCGGGAGAAACAAAAGGGCAAATAGAAACGGCAATAAAGGCGGCGCGAAGTGCAAGAGGGAAACAATTAAAAGAAACAATCCCGAGCTCGCGCGAGAAAGTGGCAAATATACATCTTCTCGACACTTCCGGTTCGGTTTTATGACATCTTCACCTGCCCGACATTGTTTCATTCCTTAAAGTGTCGCTAATGACCCAGTCGTTTTATTTTTTCTCTCCACGCGCGCCGGCTCTTTAATATTTGCTCACCTATACCTTCGTCCGAGAAACGTCTCTGTGTCGGATCGCGCGTACAAAGAGAACTTCTGAGTTCCCCGGCTCTTTAGGAATTTCTCTGGTTTAGCGCACAACACGCTCGATTCATTTTGTGAAAAAAAAAATCTCAAACAACATCGTCGTTTATGCCTCGTGTCTTTTCTCAAAAAAAGTGCAAACGTTTATTAGTTATATGAAGATTTTATTTTTAACAAATTAATACAGATTCTAATGCTCATGATAGTATTAAACTAAGAAAGAATATACGGTCTTACGAGCCGTTCACAAGGTGTTGTGCGGAACTATACGTTGTATATATATATACGTATAGTTCCGAACAACACCTTGATTTTATTTTTTTTGCGAGTTGTTTTGTAATAGTTTGAATGTGCAGTTTTAAAAAATTGGGATTGTTTTAAATCAAATCAACCCTTAAATCCTTAACATTAAACTTAACACTTCCATTGTACCAACGAGTCAGGCACTTTAGCATTGTATAGATTTTGTTTGCATAAAAATGTTATAATATTCAGCGTAGTTCGAAAATCTCACATGAAAGTTTTTTTGTGTTTTCTTTCACAAGAGATTTGTTAATGTTTCTTTTTGTCGTGAATTAAATTTGTCATCTTATATTGAGATCAGTCGTTATTATTGCCTTTATTCCTATTACATTTTTTCACCGCTAATTGCTTATTTGCAAGATAGGTTTTTGAACTGATCGGTCCGTTCAGACGTGCTTTTTTTTCGAACGTATCTGGCACCTAAACTCCAGCGTCTAACATTCTTTGCTCTCACTACGGGCGTCGGGAAAACGTTCAAGAATCACGTGAGAATATATGAGATATATGAGAAAAATTCCAACATTAAAAAAATATATTTCGAAATGTAAAGTACATTTAGGCGCTTTGTCAGTATATTGAAGCCTGAATCAATAGCAAACGCGCAGAAAGTTTTTTTTTTTTTTTACAAATAAAGACATTGCGTTACTCTTTAATAAACGAAAATTCTTTCATCGTGTGGGATACCTGTTCATGTGTATTGAGGGGTGACAAAATGCTTCTGAAATATTAGAATGCAATCAAAGTGAAAAGAGAAACGAGAAAAGTGCTGTCTGCAGATTCGTTTTTTTAATAGCTTCTGAGATCTGATTTAGGTAACTTTCGGATAAATTCTTTTATAGCAGGTTAGCTCGAAAACTGGGTTTTTAAAATGCGTTTTGAAAAGTGTCAAAATGCATTTCTGCTTTTAGAAGAGGTACGCAAAAAAGTTGATATTCGAGTACATTAAACTTTCTCTCGACGTTAAAATTAACGAGCCTTTCTCCAGGAGACGCTAGAACTTACAGATGACTCTCTGCAACTAATGTTATTGGTACTTAGACGAAATAGAGCGAAAAGTCGATTTATAAAGCGATCACGAAGTTTGTTTATAATAAAAGCAAAAGAGAGAAAGAGAGAGAGAGAGAGAGAGAGAGAGAGAGAGAGAGAGAGAATAGTCTTCGAGATAAATAGCGGTTAGTGACCCTCCTCGCTCTTTCTGCTTCTCTCTCTCTCTCTCTCTCTCTCTCGTTCGCATGTGTCTGTTTGTTCTTCTTCATCTTACTTGCGAGGAGCTTTCCACGATCTCGAACGAGACGACTCGTCGGTCGTAAACTGTTAATTACTGTTGATTCCAACTTGGAGCGTATCTGCTCGATCGATATATTAAGAGTCGATTTCGTCATTCCCAATTAACTTAGACGATCGATTGTTTCATTAGATTTAATCAAATCGCGTTGATCGTTGATTAGAATTGATCACTACTACAAAATTACAGTAGAATTTTCACAGAACTGACCTATGACGTTCGACTGATTTTTTTTCGTAGAAAGAACGGTTAATCCTTTTGACGTGAAGAAAAAGTGCGTACGGATCCTGCGGGGAAACGGGAGGAAGGAGAGAGAGAAGAAGACGAGACGGACGTGTCAACTTCGCTGATACTCCGCAGCCGTCTTGTAACCTTTATGGGTTCTTCGTTTTATTGCCCATTAATTTTTGTGAGAAAAAAATTATATAATTTAGTGCATTCATGACAGAAAAACGGAGTTTTAATCTAGTTTCATTTGTCTCTGACCGGTTTATGTGCCGAGATGAACTTGTTAACCCTTTCGTCACGACCGTCTCTGTCGCGAAACGATTTCATCGCGTTAGTGTTTTTCTCAACTTTTTTTTTATGTACGTGATGTAACGAAGTTACGCTTTTCTACGAGTTTCTTAAACCGAGTAGTGCTAAGTCGGTCGTTTGCGCTAACATTATTTCAGTAGCGCGCGCTGATTAATCAATGTACGTCTTTTCACAATTCCACAGAATATTTAATTAGATAATCGTTTTATATTTCGTACACACCACTGTATATCGCATTCCAGAAGCAGGTCATGTTTATTAGCGAGAATCTGACGCTTCCTGCGTCGAGTAGTTTATTCGACACGCGTGTGTTCAGCATTTTCTCCGTTTGTTTTAGAAACGGAAAATTTCGCGTCTCACGATTTAGCAACGTTATTCCGTAGTAATAATATTGCGGGCATTTGTTAGTAGTTTGCAAAAATTTATATAAATTATATTATTGTATTTATTATATTTATAATATTTTATATATTTGCGAATTCGTCAAAAACTCGCTTATGTAATAAATACAAGTAAATTGATAGCTTGTCCATAGCTTCTTGAGAAAAAAACACATTCATATGTGTGCGTTCAATTGTTTACAATCGAATTAAGATAAAAATTCAAAAGTATATTGGCCATTTATTATAAATAGGCGTTAATAAATATCTGTTAACAATCTGATCGCGATGCAGTTTGTGTGTAGCTTCTTCGAGCGAAATAGGCGAGGGTTGCAGTTCAAGGGTCAACTTCTGAGGTCAGCGTATGAAGCATCGAGAGTAGACTGTACATTACTCGTTTCTTTTTTTTTTTTCTTTTTGCTGTGCAATGCAGCGAGACAGTGCAGAGATTTCCATTGCGGTCGTCTTTCTTGTCTTATTTTTTTTTTACATGGTCTTTGTTTGCGCGCAGACATTGTCCGATAAAGCCCCGGCACATTGTCCGTCTGGTATAAAATGTTAATTAGGTTAGCCCAGTCTTTCTCTGTGCCGAGTGATCGCGACATAACGAGGCAAAACTATTATGGGAATTGAAAGAATGAATATTATCTCTTTTTTTTTTCTTTTTCTCTTTCTCTTCTCTCTAGTTCTCTTTCTAAAAGCGTTTTCTCTTACGCAATAGATAAAATAATCAGTAGTCGGATACTGCCTTTCTAATCACGTAAATGAGAAAAACACACATTCGTAATATCGAAAACACAAAATATTAAAAGGAAATGTGTTTTCTTGTCTCTGATAATATTCGATTGCCACCAGAGTTCCGTCTGATGATGTTTCATTTAATTGCTACGGTTTTTGTACTTTCGAGTAATTACGTGGTTCTTTCTTTTTTATATATAGTTACGCCACAAGAGAATTTATATTCGATATATGTGAGAATGTATAGCGTCAGTCGGCAATACTAAAATGTTTTTATTTTTTCTGTTTTTTTTTCTTTTCTTTCGCATAACGTCACACGGCACGTGCAAGTGTAAGACACACGTATCGCGGTCGCGTGCCGTCTCATACATATCACCTTATCGGCTTTATCATGTTTTATCGGGTCGAGGTAGTAGTTTTGTAATGACTTTGCGTTAAGATACCGGGAGGTGTTGTTGTGATCACAAAACGTGAGTGATTTATCACAAATTATTTGTAGTTTTACAGCCAATAAATCACAACATAGTATACTTATCGCTCTTTCTCTTTTCATTAAAAATTATTGCATTAACGGCGGCTAATGAGTTCCGAGTGCGGTTTTTTTTTTTTCTAAAGAAACAAGAGGTGTGGCTCGAATACGATTTAAATCGCCGAAAGTTTGTTTTTTTTTAAAACATAATATAGATTTCACCATAGAGCAGTAATAGATTACGTCAATCTCAGTAGTTCACCATTTCTTCATTGATCGTAAATTTTCACTTTCAAAAAATTATTGTAAACAAAAGATCGCGCGCGACAAAACGTTACAAAATTGACGTGTGCGTAAAAAACTTACATATCCTAAAAAGGATATTTATATTTTCTCGTGTGTCAGTGTGTGTCGTTTCATTGAGTGTACCAGACGTAAACACACCCACGCATACACACACTTGAACCATTTGAGGGAACACTCCGGTGTGTTTGCATTTGCACGTTTTATGGGGGTCATGCAGACTGTGTTTCACGGTCGAGTCCTATATACATTCTTTCTGCGGTAAAAAAAATAAATAAAATACTTTACGATTAAAAGAGATTCCCCTAATCCTCTTCAAGAATATACAAATCTGTACATAGATTTCTGTTTTTTTTTTTTTTTTTTTTTTTTTTTTTTCAAGATCTCTCTTTTTGTTGTTGCGAGCAGAGCCACAAATGTCTAACATAAACACTTGTAAAATAAATGCTCGTTACATACGCGTTACTTGCTACCGAAATGTTTTACTATCTAGCTGATATATATATATATATATACTTAACAAGTACTACAAATTCACGCGAAATTGCCAAGATTACAAGCGAACGTGACGTTAAGCAGATTAACTCTATCTTCGGTCGCGGAATGAATGAGTTACGGATGATTATGCAGCGCGATACTGCATTATCTTCTATTTCTACTCCAGGCGGCTATCAATATGCGTAGTGTGCGAAGTGTACACACACCGCGATTGCGGGCTTTCTATCGCCTTTTGAGCGTTAGCCTCACTGTGCAGCCTAATCTGCAATGACCCTTCTGCAACTTCAGCAGCAGACACTGCGACGACATTGAGCGATACGCTAACAAGCGTGGCCAACGTAAGCACTTTTGAACGTGACACACAAATGATTTTCTTTTTTAATAAGTTCATTCTTGGGAACAGTATTGTCTTGGGAAAGGATTAAAATAATCTTCTTAATCGGATTTAGATATTTGAAAAAAAAAAAATGTGTTTTCGATATTATTAAGTTAACGTTTCTTGAGTGTAAAGTGTGCTGTGCAACATCGGATGACGCACTTCACGACTTTGTTGGTCATTTTTTTTTTGATGATTTTTCTATTAACATTTGACACGTTCGACGTCACGCGATGATCACACGGTCGGATCTGTCATTTTTACACGTCTTGACGAGCGAGACTCAATCGGTATGAATCACTCGCACGACGCGATTAATACACGTCCGGATGTCGGTCGCGGATTATAAATTACGGTTTCGCGACGACGACAACGACGATGAACGGTATGCGAGGAATACCCTCGACGTACGATGAGCGCGGGAACACCTGGCCTTCTTCTTATCGGAAATAGGCAGAACGAAACCTATATATCTCCAGTCCGACGTCATATTTTCAACAGCCACCGCCTAGTCTACCTCTACAATACGCTCCCTGTTCCTTTTCCATGCTCCGAAAGAGTCTTCCTTTTGCTCGACTTGTCCTTCTGCGAACGAAGGTAATGTCAACGATAATAGAAAAATAGGAACAAAAATTCCACAAAGAAAGTAAATTCACACGAGACCAAAAAAACGAAATTACATGAACGCGGACAAATATTCTCGTCTTTTTCGGTAAAATTCCAAAGAGCAACGCGACAGCGCTGTATTCGTGTGTATTCGTGTTATGAAATTAATTTTTACGATCGAGGCGATCTCTTTAGCTTATCTCGATACAGTATATCCGATCGAGTCGATCATCAACATGATCATCAACTCTATGCGTGTTCGGTCGGAAAAGAGAGGAAGAGAGAAAGAGAGGCGAAGAGATAAGGGCCGCGGAGAGGTAGAGATAAAGGAGGCCATTCAATCTCTGAAAATCTCGTAAAATCTCATCGCGCGCGTATATGTACGGCGCCACGGTTCGCTCCTATTGCTGGCAACAGAGACGGATTGTTTTTGTGGGGGGGTCTGGAAGATAAGAGTGACTTTTGCCCTCGGTGTACAAAACCTCTTCCGCTTGTCCAGCTTGACTCGCGCTCTCTGCTACCGTTCGGAAGTCGATTCCGACGATTCGCTCCGGTCTTAAAAACATTAAAGACGCTCGTTGTCTCTCTTGCGTTCTTGGACAGAACGTCGAAGAAAATTTTAAAACAAAATGTGCGCACCTTTGAGAGTATCTTTTTCTTTTGCACAAGTCAACAACCTGAAATATATATCATACTGTTTGGTAAGTGCGCATAAGCACTAACGATGAAGAAAGGTTGAAGATAAGATAACATGGGTAAAATATGAATGACTCGAAATGTTTTTTTTTTTTTGTGATGTCCACAATATTAAGTATTTTCGGGATATTTTCGACGCGTCAGACATCATGCTATTCACAAAATAGGAACAGATCGAAACGTAACTAGGGGTCGTAGTAACGTTGAGCGTCAATAATTTTTTTTCAACGCTGAAACCCAATGAGTAGAGAAACATATATTTTATATCTGTAAAATTGTGTAGGTGAAACAGATATTGATTCGACAGAATGTTGTGTAAAATTAGATCCGCTGTAGACACACACACATCAGAACCGTCGTGGAATCAGAGCCAGCGATCGAGCGCATTCATTTGTCGGCACTGATTAATTCTTCATTTTGCTGTTGCAACAATGGGGAGAGACTGCAGCCGTACACACTCGATGCATATGTTTGCATCGAATGATTAATCGGGGTCGTGGCTCTGCATCTTCAAGTCGCCGATAACATGGAATGGCTAATTCCTTTGCGTTTATCTTTAAAAGTCTATTTTTGAAAATTTGCTTTTGGACGACACACGCGCGCGCGGCGTACGATAATTACGTTTTTTTTTCTTTTTTTTTTATCATATTCAACCTTTCATTTTTCATTCTAACTGTGTGTGTGTGTGTGTGTGTGCGTTTATTAAATAAAATCTTAAATTTTCAAATAAAATTTAATCGTTTATGATATATAAAAATATAATCTTTCTTTTTCTATTGTAATTTTTCTGTCTAATTAACGAGTGAAAATAAAATAATTTTTATAGTATAAGATTTGCTTATAATTCTTAGGAAAATAATTTAACTTGTTATAAGAATATAAGATTCTAAAAAGAGACATTATATAAATAAAAGGACACTTTATCAGCGACAGGGTTAATTAAACGTAAGTTTTGCAATTAAATTTGATGTTATTTTTTAAGATGTCCAAAGAATAATCTTTGACTGACAGCGTTATCGGCGATGCGCCAGTCTACCCCATGCGTGTATTGCATTTGCATTATTCCGGAGATTGATTGATGCAAAAGTGTACTTGGACCTTTTGTACAAAAATACATTTTTTTAATCGAATTCGTCGCGAGGCAACGGCAGATAATCCAACGAACCTGACCTTTCCAATTCGATTAGGTAATGTCAATAAGGTCGATTCAATGTTAAACAGTCGCGATATACCGTTTTTCAGACGTTGATGATGACGACCTCTGCATTTCTTCAATCATAAAATTCTGTTGGCTTAAAACCGATTTTCTTTTGTAAATTTATTTTTTACACTACAAGCAAAATAAAATTTAAAAAAGAAAAAAAACGGAAAAGATTGTTTTAAAAACAAGAAAGACCAACTTTTGTTTAGTCATGTGTAGAGAAAAACGAGGACAGATTATGGGAGTTCGGTTTTTAAACCGTATATGTAATACAACACACGCATTGTAGTTCTTTGAAACATTTCAGTTTCTATTCTTCAGTTCTGATAAATAAGAAAAAAAAAGAAGAAAAAAAATTGTTTTTAAATCTACACGTGTATAAGAATCCATGAAAGCTCCGAATTCTTTTAAGATCACTTAGCACATAACATTGCGCGTATGTCATACAGTTCACGTATGTGCCATCTTTTCTTATCACATGTTTGCCATGCTCTCTTTTCAAATACCTGTATTTCACCACTTCTCTTAGTAGTCTTTTCTTTCACATTATAATGACAGTCTGTGAAGAGATTATCTTTAGCTGTGAGTGACAATTGCGCTGATTTACTAAATTATTGGTGTAACTTTATGTGAGTGAGAATTGACGGAGAATTGACTTTAGTTATAGTCAAACAATAAGACTATAAAGATATAGAAACTTTATTATATCCGAATTATCATAATTACAAATTTATATAATAAGTATTTAGATTATAAGTATAATATGACAGACGTCATCGAGCACGATTATTAATAACTTCAAACGCTGCTTCAGATTCCGCGCCGATTACTCATTTTTTTAATGCGATTTAGTTCAAGCAATTTTAAATCGAGTTTAAATTCACGCACAAGTAATGTACATTAGTCATAGAGTTAGATGAACGCGGCAATGTCTGAACTTTGTCAAATGCGCCTAGATTCCATCCGAGCTGGGATGGAATTCGTTGGACCGCACGTGACATTCTTGAGGTTTTTCCTCGCGAATGCCACGTTTGCTCGGCCGGTTACTCAGCGGCGGCCTCGTAGACAATCGAGTTACGCATCAAATCGTCACGATCGACCCATATTGCATCGTTTCGAGGTCAAACAATGGTCTATTAAAAAGCGCGATAACGTGCCGTGCAGTACGCTCCAATTACGCGACATTTCGCTGCGATTATTCGAATGTGCCACTTTAAAATCCAAGATCTTTTCCGGAGATAAAATTTTCTTTACACACACATATATAATGTAAATTAATTGCATAAAATTATTATTCTTAACAATAATAATTTTGCATTCGTAACGGCAATAAGAAAAAAGTATCTCTTAAGAAATTTGAATTGTTTAAATATTCTGTTTAATTTTTAACACGCACATATCACAAAATGAAAGAGAAAAAGAGAGAAATAATTTACGAACGCTGCATACACGAGCTGACTAATAAAAGTCAAGACTAGGATAATGTCACAATAAATGATCGTTGGTCCTGTTACGATTCATGTGACCCTTGGCAATTAAAAATAATATTTTTATCTCTGCGAGAAAGAAAGAGAGAAAGAACATCTCGCGAAATCTTTCTCCTCGTTTCGCTGCTCTCTTTTAGCAAAGTCACAACTCTCCTTCTCTTTTCTCATCATTCTCTCTCGCTCCCTAGTGCGGCAGTGTCCATCAATCTACGCGTGAGTGCGTACGCCACACGAGCGGCGATAAGAGCATGTAGTTATTTTTGTAACATACCGGCTAGCAACAGTTTCTCGTCGATACACATACGCGTATGCGTGTGTTTCTGACGAATTTTGATCGATTTCAACACTTGGACGATTTTTTTTTTTTTTTTTTTTTTTTTAAACGGACGCAGAGTTGAGAAGCAATATATTTGCTTATCTTCAATGATCGATTAACTCAAAACTATTTGCAACACTATTTCTTGTGTCTCATATCGTATAATATTAATGATAAAAATATTCTCTGATAACTTCAGAACAAATTTTTGTTTTACTGGTAGAAAAGCAAGATTGTAACGTTTCAATTGTCTCACACAATTTGTTCTAATATTTAATCTAATATTTAATACTCACACAATTTGTTCTAATATTTAATATTATTCGAGAAAAAAGAAGATTATTCAAGAGATCGAATGAGAACAGCAAAAAAGTAGAAAGCAACGATTAATGTTGTTTTCAAGCAGTTTTCAAAATAATTTATAGATAGAACGCGACGCAAATATTATCGATAAATAAGTCTGTAATAATGTGAGATTGCTAAAATACCTACCTGCTCTCCTAATCTTTCCTGGTTGCTGCATAGTAATCTTCGTATATCATGTTCACATGGCTCTTCTTAAAAAAAAGAAGGGAGAACAGAGTTCGATCGAAGCGAACAGGTGAATCGAGTCAGTTCACTTTTGAGAATAAACCGTAAATTTTCTCGATCGTTCGGAACAAACAACAGAGAGAGGAAAAAATCTCGCAAACGAAACATATCAGTCGTAAAGTACACACATTTGCGTTATTGACTTCGAAGCAAGACAAAAAATACGTATAAATAGTACACTATCGATAGTTTTCGGAGCATTTATTATGATATGTTTACGCAACTCGTTAGCATCGGTCACACTTATTTTCGCCGTCTACAAAATAGTCAGTTTACATTTGAAGAGATAAAAGCACAAAGACTACAGCAATAAAATGTTCATTAAGACATTTTGAGATATATCTTTAAATTTTGCTTTACAGCGTTTTGAGCCAGGTTTTTTTAGAAAAGAAAACAAAGGAATTGTTTTTTGTTATAGAATTTTAAATCGTGTATTTTGTTTACAAACAAAACGTTTATGTTTGAAAGACAATTTGTTTTGAGGAGATTCAGTAAACAATAATGAAAATATATGCTAGCTTTAAGTATATGCGTTTCTGACACATACACAAACACAAATACAAACACACACACACACACACACAGAGAGAGAGAGAGAGAGAGAGAGAGAGAAAACAAGCCGTACTTTTTCATACTTAAGAAATGAGCAATTTCTAACATATCGAATACAAAATAGGCAACAAATTGTTTGATAATTTACAGTGTTTAACGAATATGTTGAGACCGAAGCGACGTCACAGTCCACTAAAGAAGCAATTGTCAAGCAAGAAGTGGAGGAGGAGAAGGCAGCGGTAGTGGTGGCGATAAAAAGCGAAAACGTCATCAAACACGATGGGCAGGAACACCCTCAACAGCTGGTCTACGTGGCGAAGGAGGAGGTCGGGGAAGAGAGCGGTGTAGGCGTGCTGGAGGCGGGACAGTCGGAAATGGAAAATGGCGTCTTGGTAGAGCCAACCGGTGTCGAAGCAGTCGCTATTGCGGTCGCTACTGTCGCCGCCGCTGTCAACAATCACGCGGACGAAGATCCGAACGCGACTTACACCCTTCACGAGCTAGGATATCATCCCGCGCACATGAGGTGAGTTTTGCGAGTCGAGACGAATATTTCGAATTGCAAGGCGACTTTGCTTGTCGAATATTATCTCGCTTACAGCGAGAAAAAACGACGAATGAAATTAACATTAAATAGCTTTTTTCTAGCATGGATAATTACTCGCACTCATTATATCGGAGTGCTAATGTTTTTTTTATACAGCTTTTGTTTTTTATACTATTCTGTTTCTCTTTTTACTCGCGAGTTTATTTTTCAATGACAATAATATGATTATCTCTCTAAAAAATTTTAGTTTTTATTAAAATATGTTAACAACAAACGCTTTTTCATTTTTTCGTATATTACTGATCAATCTTCTAACAAAATTTTTTCACTTTTGACATTTATCGAAAACATTTATGGGAAAATTACATGCGTTTCTTTTCCCTTTCATCCCTAAAGTTTCGAAGGCGGGGGTATGAGGGAAGAACAAGTCTCACATACGCCCCACCAGCCGCATCAGCAACAGCAGAAAACGCACCACCACCAGCACCACCATCACCACCACCATCACGAACAGCAGCCGCAACAGTACGTGCAGGTCGAGCCGAGAGAGGTCCCGGTTCCTGAGGGAGGGGATAACGCTCACTCGTCAGAGACCTCGATTGTGCTAGAGGGACATGACCACAGTCAGATGTCTCGCTCGACAATGCAACGATATACCGAAACGCTCTCACCGACTACGACAGAACATCATCATCAGCAGCAGTCTCAACATCATCACTTGTCCGAAGTGCATCAATTATCGGCCGCCCATCGTCATCTGGAGGATCCGCAGCAACACCATCAGGAAACGGACGAGGACGTGGAGCGAAGCATGAGCATCACCGCTGCCATGAGGAACCCACGAGGAGATTATCTAGGTGTTTTCTTCTCCAACCTTGCTCTTTCGTCGAATACAAGCAACGGTGGCAGCAACCATCATCACGCGTCGCATCTGGAAGACGTGCTGTCCGAGGAGCCCTATCTGCAACATCATATTCGTGTCAGCGGCGCATCGTCGACCGGTGCGTGTTCCCCGTCGGTGCAAACTGTCGGTGGTTCGCCACAATCAAGCCACAGTCCGCACGACGATCAGGCGCCTTTATCGTCGCCGCAACATCGTCAATCTCAGGATGCCAGCTACAGTCCCACCGATCAAGGCAGACTGCAATCGTTCACGCATCTCACAGCGATGCAGCCGCCACCGTCGGTACAAACCAATCACGGATTGCAAGACACCGATCGGGTGTCCGATCAACTGTACATGGACACGATATACGCGCATCACGCGTCCGCCGCCACTCCGCATCATCATCAGGATCAGCACGATCAGGATCCTTCTGCGCCGCACTCGCCCGTGAATGCCTCGCTCACCAGGTTAGTGACAAATAATAATCATTTGTTATTGGTATCGTCACGTGCGGCCCCGCTGACAGATGTGTGTCAGGTGCGAGGCCTTATTACCTTCAAAACGCGTTCTGGTTCTCACGTTACTATCGCGCGAAGCTACATCCCCTCCCTCTCTTTGTTTGTTTGTAAAAAAAAAGTCTGGTTAGATGGCAAATTTTTTTTTTTTTTTTTTAACAACGAGAATTAGAGCCAATGTTAGACGCGACATATTTACACGACGTGTTCACGCTTTGTTGAAGCGCGCGAAAAATTGATATACTAAGCGATGTCAAAACTGTATCGATACCGTCGCGATCTCGAGTAATAATGTTAAATTGTATTGTGCGCGCGTTCGTTGACATCGACGCGACGTTTTTCTGCGAGATCTGCGGTTATCGCGCGCAGAAAATCGTTTCGCTTCAATTTCATCATCATCGTTATTATTTACCGCGAATTTAACTTGGATCACGTCTGCGAGACGCTCTGAGTAGGTGTGTATATATATATATGTACACGTCATCCGCATCTCGCGGACAAATCAATCAGCAATTACGCGAGTAGTCGTTTTTTTTTTTTTTTTTTTTTTTGAATACACGTGTTGCGGAAAGGAAGAAAGATGTTACAGTAGTATGATGATGTTTAAATTCTGCGGTCAGATAAAAGGAGATGCGATCTCTCGATTTTAATTCCGAGAAATAATAACTTTGATCTCGAACGCGGTACCACGAAACGCTATCTCGGAATTCTGTTTGTGTTCGCGCGAAAATACACGTTCTTCACCGAGCGCAAAAATATTTACTCGCTAGGTCTCTCTAGGAAGGGCGGTTCCGCAGGGGTATGTGTGCGTAGGCGATACAAGCATAGGCGAAACAAAGCGGTGTAACCGTCACGTCGGTGGAAGACTCTGATGACGCCCGCTTAAGGCCCTATGCTAACAGTCACATGAAAGCGAAGATTGTATCCACCACCCCCATACGGGGTCGTGTTTGTTGATCTATCTCGGGCACGAGCCTTCGAATTTAGGTACTCGAAGCTTTTCTGTGAGGTGGTCGTCTTCGAACGCTCTTTTTTTTTTTTTTTTTTTTTTTTTTTTGGTTTATTTTCTTTTTCTTTTTCTTTATATTGTCACACTTTATTATTTCAATTTTATTGCCTTCTCTTCTTCGTTCCGTCTCTCTAACGACGAATTCGATTGGATGCACTAGTGCGCACTGAGTGTAAATATATATTCACACTCTCATGAATATATATATTCTACACACTGAAAAAAGGCGCACTTAGCGCGCACTAGTGCATCTTGAGCGAGAAACAAATATTTTGTAAAAAGATATTTATCCGCATTGTGAGATATTCAATACACTAAGTGTCGGTGATGCCGACATGTGTAATCTGACACAGAGAGAGCAGAGAATAAAGAAGTGCGCTGCGAGAGAAAAGCAAAAAAAAAAAAAAAAAAGAAAAGAATTTTGTGACTTATTATACACAGATCGAACGTTAATTACAATTTAAACATAATTTAATTTATGTTCATAAAGTGTGTCAATATTTCTTGCTATTAGAAGGTCTGAGGTGTCTCATCATGTCTACAACATATTGGATTGTTTGAAGAATTTTCGTTGTAAGGAAGATGACGGTATAATTTCGCGCGAACTCTTCTGTTTTTTTTTTTTTTTTTTTTTCCGATGCTTTCAAGTTCCGACGATATAAGGGTTCGTTCACCGATCGAAATAATCCGCGGATCATCTTGTTTGCCATGATCTGCGATTCCGAGAAGGGTGCAAGACGGATTGCTCGCCTCGCAAGAATCACATCGAAGTCGTCGGTCGTTATGCGTCATAATCGAGGTTTCGAGTTGATTCACTCGATCGATGTGCATTCGCGCGCACAATAACCGCCTCGGATTTATCTTCGCTACGTGACAATAAACGAGACAATATTCGAGAGAAGAATCGCATCTTCAAGACGCACTTCAGTCCAAAAGAATCGAGAAGAGACTGTCGAGTCGAATAATTAAGATTTTTAAGGGAGAAAAAAAATCTATCGGTTAAAATACCCTCAAATAATTAATTGCACACTATAATAATAATTTTTTATGTATTGCATCGGAAATATTGTATTCTTCCATGCATTTCTTCGAGTTCGATGTTTCCATGAACTTATCTGGTGTGCTCGATCTGCATCCGATAAGGATTTATTGACCGATCGATGCGATTGACTGATTGATATCTTGTACTGTCTTGTAGTGTGTGTCCATCTCGCAATTGTATGAAAAAAAAAAAAAAAAGAGTAGTTGGATAACCGCGCAGTCACTTTCGTCACAGCGAATGTGTAATCGAGAAGAAAAATCAGAAGAGAAGGATATATATATATATATATATATATACAGTCGCGTGCTCTAACACATGTGAGAGAGTTTCACTGATGTGTGTTCACTCACGCGATGTAGACGTGCACAGGCCACGACCTTCCCAACTCGATATCCAAAGTTCGACTCCAGATCAGATTCACAATTTGTTGTTCGTCGTTTTACAGAGAAGTTTTTTTTTTCTACAGCGTTCCTTTCCTCGACCGATTTGGTCGGAGATATTGCGCCAGAGCGCAGAGTAACTTGCTCGCTGTAATTGTGCAATTCGTCTCCGAAGATCGCGCGCTTACGTAAATTTCTTTCAATTTCATGTGTTCAGTGGAACAATTTATTTCCAGTTTGCTAATTTCTTTGGAGTGTCGAACCGAAACTTTCAATGTCAGATAGCGCTAATTGTGACTGTCATAAATGTTTATGACTAAATTGCTCGCCGAGAAATACAAGAAGTAATTAATATCGATACAGTAATAATTTTGAGTTTACTTGATTTATTGTAAAAAAAAAAGCTATAAGTACAGTATGAGAAAACTTGACAAAACGGCAAAAAAAATATATATATATAATTCGTGCGCTTGATAATACGAAAAAAAAACGAGAATAAATACATAAATAAATCGTATTCGTTAATAGCGGTGCGAAGTTTGTTGTGAATCATTCGAGAGTTTACAGTTCATAAATACGTCCACGCTGCATTCTACGAATTGTAGTGAACGAAACCCTTCGTGCACCAGAACAAACTCTCCTATTGTTTAATATCTCTCTCTCTCTCTCTCTCTCTCTCTCTTTCTCTTTCTGTCTCTTTTTCTCCTATAAAAATTCTTAGTGTGTTTGTTGTCTTATTGCTAACATTTTTTACATTACTTTTTAATGTTTAAAAAGCATCTGTTTACAAATATAAAAAAGATAAAAGTCTGTACACTTTTTTCACCCCAAAAAAGTAACATGTAAACATATAAAGATGTAGCAAAGGCCAAGTTTAATAACGTATAAAAAAATATGTGTAGACGAGCGTGAAGAACTATGCACAATCTCATAATCAAATTTAAATTTCTCAAATGAACAAAAAAAAAAAAATAAATAAATATCTATATAGTGTGATCTTGAAAGTATCACTGCGCGCGCGTGCCGGAGCGCAGCGCAGCTGTCTTTACATTTAAGAGCGATTTCAACATTTGTCTTTGCCTGCGGTCGTGTTACGGTGGATGCCGGCGGAAGTGACGTGCAATATAATAGATTTACGGCGGGCTTTCTACAGGCACTTATTATTCTCAGGCTAATTAGTCGCTCATTTATAAATTATTCACTTTTACGCAACGTTTATTCTAAAAATTTTCAGATATTACACGACTTTTAAATCAACTAACAAAAAATTTCCTTACTTCAATTATTTGAATATTTTGAATTGAAATTGACTAAACTTCTAAGTAATATCGAGAGAAGATACAAATATTTATCAGGAAGCAACGATTACAAGGATTGACTTTTTATTGTTCTATGCAATTTTCTTCGGAGCCGCATATATTTATGTGATATTTTTCAGATATTACGAAATAAACACAATATATTAAAAGAAACGAATATTTTAGTTTGAATATTTTATTTTATGATAGAAGAAAGCTTTTTTGATCGATCTACGGACTTAGCACGTGCATCCAGCGCGTTGCCTGATGCATGTTAAATTCTAACGGCAGGACAAAAATCGATCATCATTCGACAAGACGATTGTTCAAGGCGCGAAGTAGTCGTGGCGGGAAACTTGAAATAGTGGGGCGCCTCGAAGTGGTATATCGCCGATGGTGGGAGAAAAGAGTACTCTTGTGACGGAGACGCGTTCGCAGGGGGAGGGTAAAGGGACGACGCGCCGCAAAACGCGACGATGTTGCTAATGCCTCGGAGGAGAGAGGGAAACACGCAGAAAGTGACGAATGAGGGATTAATGACCGTCGTCCGCAGGAGAATCCCCACCGAGTGGGAAAAAAGAACGCGGGAGGGGAAATCCTAACCACCTTCGAGGTCCTCTTGCTGAGGTCTCCGTTCGGGGTTCGACCTACGTTTCGTGCACTTCGTTAGATTACATTCCGGTCAGTTCTTGTCTGCCTGGTGACAGATACGGGCCTTTGAGATTTTCTTTTTTCCTCCGCACGCGACATCTCGTTGTCTTTTTCTAATTTGTCTTCTTTATTCTCTCGCGGAGACGAGACGTGAGCGGAGAAAAAAAAACTCGAAGAGGAGGAGAGACACTTATCGAAATATTATCGAGACGTCATCTGTGCGTGCCGCCAATATACAGTGAGTCCTTTTTTTTTTTTTTTAAATTAGAGATTTGGTTTGCGTATATCATAGCGCGCGTTTCGTCAGTTTGTCACTTTGTCTGATTACTTATCGGTTTTTTCTTTTGGTATTTGAAATGACGCTTCGCACATGCGCTGTTTATTCTTAACGTGTTGCATAATAAGTTTTAAAAACTTTATTCGTAAATTTCGAATAAAGTCCGAAGAATATATACAGCAATTAACATTACATTACATTGCTTGATGAATATTATATGTAGAAATAATTTTTTTTAAGTTTTGATATAGAAATTTTGTAACTTTTAAATTCTAATTTAGGACAATTAACTAACTTAGGAAAATTTATTACAATTATATACAATTATATATTATTCGTATAATTATATATTTTTATTATAATTATGTTTTTATTAAAGTTTTTCCGCTGTTTTTGTTGATTGATGTTGCAATGTATTTTGACTGGTAATAATCGCAGTTGCATTGATAATTGACATTCACCTAATCAAAATCGTTGGTCGCATTCCTTGGTTTTTTTGGATTTATCGACTTTTCTCGACGTATTCGGCTTAATCGCAATCTGGTTAAAATAAAACTAATGTGGCAAGGCGATAACGCAAAATCGGCGCACGAGAGCGTGAACCAAAATAACATAATATCTCCATCTTATATCACTCAATAATATTCTACTTGATAGATATATTTTTATACACGGCCGCAAATATCAAACTCGTGTAAAACACGATTTATTCTCCGTTAACCCTGACCGCATAAAAAAAGATCAACGACGATATCTTACAATCTCGATGCAGTTAAAGCAAATAAAAACCCGGTACCTTTTTCTTATCTCATACCCTTATCTCTTCTACCACACTACAAACGAGATTCTCGTGGAACAGCACGACCTTTCGTTACAATAAAATATTTTCTATAAAGTGTCACCAATTATTTTTGTTTTTTATTTTTATGATGAAGAATCAGAGAAACGCAAAACAATGTTTAGATATCAGTCACGATATCAGTTGTTTTCGAAGTAATCTTTCCACTATGTCATTCTTCATTACAGTCGCTCGCGCAGTAAAAAATAAATGGACAAGCACAGAAATTATTTTGTTATTCTACGATCTCGCGACATTATTTTTTATTTTTTTTTTTTTACTTTATGCGATCTGTAGAAGATCGTATGTACATAGATAATCGTTTCTATAAATAAAATTAAAGATTGTACGTACGGGATATTTTTCGTGCAATTTTCTGTTTGCTCGACTTCATCGGAGGTTTAACTTGATCGGTGTTTTATCGATGTTTTATCGAAGGAATTCTAGAACTTCATATTGACTCCCGTATATCGATATCTGTCCTAAATAAACATATATATACACGCATCTCTTACCCTTTTTCGCGACACACATACGTACCGTTTGCTCTCTCTCTCTCTCTCTCTCTCTCTCTCTCTCTCTCTCTCTCTCTCTCTCTCTCTCTCAGATTTATCATCTTCATCTTTTACGTTCACCTCGCGTGTCCTCTTCTACGAGCCATCGTGAGAAGCCTCTTTATCAGCTCGGTGGTTCAGATAGTACTACGGCAGCAGGGCTATAACCCCGTTGACATTAAACTCGGTATATTGGATTTCGCGAATTTCGCACTCCTCGCCGAGGAACCCTCGTCTTTCTCCGGTGGCAACTAATATACGTATTAAAGTATCTACTCGTTTATATCTTTTTCATGTGTGTGTGTGTGTGTGTTTATTAAAGAAACTTGTCACGTTGCAATTTCAACTGAGATGATTTGAAAATTCGCGCGGAAGAAGAGAAAAACGAAATATCGTAAAAGTTTCGTTTTCAACTTTGGAATATCTCTTTAACCATTTGTTTTATTTTATTTTATAATAACGTTTATGCGTTAGTAATCGCGTATTTTTTTGTCTGATTTAATATTGATCTGCGAAGTGTGTGATCTAAATTGATCGTCACGCGATCGCTACGTCGAGCGTGTCTCTGTCTCTCGTGGGAGTGTAAGATCGAGATTATCAGAGCGGCAGTTAAAGAGCGCGGCGGAGGTTCTTAGAAGAAATCCGAGATCTGCTATTGAGCTCCCCATGCAGCCGTTACGCACACGCATAAAATATGCGCGCACTATGCGTTCGCACACATAGCCGCGCATAAAGGCGCGTACAGTTCGGATCTTTTCTAATGCGAACGCCGAAATCGAATAGCGACAAAATTAAATAGCGGATACTTTGACACGTGCGGTGTTCGAATTCGCACTTATATTGATCTTCTTGTTTGATGTTTAACTTTTTCTATTCGCGTAGAGATATAAATGCTCCGACGCGTGCGATTTTTTCTTGATGCGCGCGATCGAAAACTCGTTCGATTTACGAAAAGGACCGAACGATTGGGTGCGCGAAAATCGAATAACACATTGAAATATATTCGCTTTTCGGACGGAACGATCCGCGCGGTCTGTACGTGCTTTAAAGTTGCTCTCGATTCCTGTTAGCGCGACGTTACGTCATTGAGCATTACTTTCTTCGATCATCATTCGTGCCTGCTGCGCGAACTATACATATAGATCGTATATAACAAATAATATGCTTTCTTTCTCTCTTCGCAGTAATGTGTGATAAAGGAAATACATGCTGCACTTCTGTTTATCTTCCGACGCCTATGAACAATTTTTATTACAACGGTGTAACGTTATTTTCACAACATTTTTATTTGAGGAAGAAAAGGAGAGATGTTACAAACAGGTCGAACTTGGAAACGTCTATTAGAAAACAAGCAACGTGTAACATATTGTCAACGCCGATGTAGGTGACTATTTGTACAGATTAATGATGGTGTGACTTATTTGTTTGTTTAGGATTTCATTAATATTTATCGAAATCCATCGGATGTATATGCGTCTTTTTTCCCCCCTCCCCGCCCCTTCCCGTTGCTTCCACACAGTCTTTGTTTCATAGTTTTGTTAGAGGAAGGTTTCTTCCGCTATGTCTCTTCGTTTACATTGCGAAACGCATTAGCGACGTTTCGAACGGAACGCGCGCATCGCAGCGCGTCGAGGAACACGCAATTGCGCGCACAGCGCGTGCCCGTCTAATACCGTTTCCTTTTCCTTCCCTCCCTCCGTTAGTGCTTTACAAAGTACCCGCGTGCGCGCGATTGCACCTGGTACGTATACCATACGTGTACAAAACCATTCGTGTAACCTGTTTTTTTTTTCACGGGGGAAATTTTCAGTCCCGTTCTTCGAACCGCGCAAAGACTCGGACTCTTTCTGTCAGTACTTAGCGCCGATGCACTTAAGAGCAAAGCATCCTCGTGCGCTCGTCGTCGTCAAGCTCGTGTCCAACGTACGACATCGGAAGACAATCAGACACCGTTAGCGGCATTCGTTCACCGGTCTATTGTCGGCGCAAAAAGCACAATTCTGTGTTAACGCGCGGTTTTCACTTGCGATCGGAAATGCACGTGTGTCTCAGTTTTAAATTCACGAATGTATCAGAATTCGTATATTTGCAACAAAAATCGTCCCGGCAGAAATATGTTCAGAGCAGATTTTCGTCACTTCTCAAAACTACACGCGCGAGCGCAGTTCCATCTTCCAATTGTCATTTTTCAAAAATGACACTTCTCGTTTATTTTTCGACAAAAAAAAAGATTTCGACACACACACACACACACAGTGTACAGAGAGGAGTTAGTCGTAACTCAACGTCAATTTCATCGAACATTGCGATTATTTCGGATTTACGTGTTAAGAAGATATTGTATTGTATTCAGATGTTTTTTTTGTTTCGAACGAACACAATTTGTTTTTTTTTTTTTTTTTTAGAATTTTATCTTCACCTGCAGTCGGATTATCGTCTTGACGTCAGCTTATTCTCGCGTCATAACCTATCCTATCCTAACGTAAATTGTCTAAGCAGATTTTACACGGCAGGTGGATTTCTCACTCGGGTATCGGGTTTATCGTTCGCCTGCAAATTTCGTCACAACTCGACCGGCGATCGGCAGTAATACTGCTGCTGCTGGCTGTGCACTTTTGGATACGCGAAACGCAGTTTTCGTCTAGGCCTCATTTACGTTATGTATTTATGTAGCGCGTCCAAATAAATGCAAACGTCTTTAGTTTTCTCGAATTACGAAGTTCTTGTACACTTGCGTTTTCCGATATTTATTGCGCATTTTTTTTTTTTTTTTTTTTTTTTTATTTTCAATCTATGTAAAATCGCTTTCAATTTCGATATATCGCACATTTTTGTTTACGCAAATTAATTTGGTCGGCATTTAATGGGTCGAGGATTTCTTTTCGTGCGAAATTACGTGCGCGCGCTTTATCGATATTTCTTCTCGTTTTCTTTCGTTTCTCTTCGACCAACGGCGGGTAGTTTGGGTGGATTTTCCACGTGAAGAACATCTCGGAGAGGGGAAATCGGCGACATCGCAAGATCGACGGCGTGCAAAGAGACGTCTTCGAACACGTACTGGTATGCAGAAACGTGCCCGGGACGCCGCGCGACTGTTCAAGGCCGCATCCGTATTGACATCATCGGAAACGTACGACCGATGGCTTCGTTTGTTTTAAGCCGGTCGCTTCTTTACTTTGTTTGGAACACGTTAATGCGCTCGGAGATAAAGTGCACGTGCACGCAATTGCGCGCGTGGCACGCCGAGCACGGTCGTATAATTGCGATTCCTCCGCGTGTAAATTGCACGCGAAAAGAAGCTCTTATCTGCTTGCAGATGACAAAATGTCGCCGTGTACAAATTTAATACATGCAAAATGCGCGAGGACAAATGTAAAAAATAAATCCGATGGAAAAAAAAATTTATGGTTTAAACAGAAATGTTTTGCACATATTCCCGACACAAACTTACAAGAAGGTAAAGGATCATAAGAAAACTAAAGTATACTGGAACTAATTTGCTCCACTGCGTTGCTGAAAAGTTTGGATTTTTTCTTTCGATAGTTATAATTTAGCGTTACTAAACAGGTAGGTTGCTAAGGGTAGACACTTGTCAGACACGTCATCGACTGGCTTTTGTTCAGTTTTCTCGAAGAATGCAGTCTGAAAGGTTGTCTCTTCGATCGTGACATTCCCTTTTTTTTTTTTTTTTTCGTAAAGAAAGGACGCACTTAAGTAGTATCGTAATTCTGTGTCATCGCGCTGTGCACTTGTCACAGTGCTGCGCAGTTTTCGCCATTTCTTCAGGTAGTAAAACCAGCGTGGATTCGAGTGGGTCATTAATCTAAACCAGGTACAAACAACAATTCATGGTAACGTCGTAGTTAATGGTAATGGAGTACCCGTGTCTATTGGCATTTTTGCGGAGGTCTCTCTTAACAACAGGCATTTTTTTAACTAAGAATGACCGAGGGCATGTTTCACCATTTGACGGCACGTGCCCGCATTTTGCCCGAGAATCAAACCACTCTTGCGGCGAGCGCCTAACTCTTTACGCGCTCTCCCGCAATGGTACTTCACTTCCCGGTGTTTCCGGATCGGCGACTCCGTATCCGGCACACCGGTGGTAGTTATCGATCGTGAACACGTGTCCGCAAATCTTGCTTTCATATATATTGTTTTTTTGCGCAATAGTTTTTTTTTTCAAAAAATTCTTCTATCTTTTGATTTTCATCTTCCACATTTGATTCTTCAACTTCGAGGAGATTTCGACAACAGACGATTGTGTTTGTCAGCGCAATCTGTTTTACATCGACATGCGAGACAGAGTGCCACGCAGACACACTGGCGATGGAAAAAAAAAAAAAAAAAAAAAAGACTCTCCGGAGTGTCGAATCGATCCGGACGATCGATTTTATGCAGCACGCGCCGCGAACCAAATCCCATGGGTAGGGGCGTGTTTGCTCGCGAGACGTGATCCATGCGCGAAACACGAGGTGATTGACGGCGGTTTGTCTCTTCTTCGTGTTTAAGCAATTGAGTGTTTAGGTTTTCTCTCGAATAGCTTCGAGAAAACAACACCGAGTGTCTTTATAAATATTATCTCATCCGGATCCGTGACACAAACATTACAAAGAGAAACTCGGGACTTTCTTATTTGTTACGATTATTAATATCTATTAATTTATCTCTATCTATTAATTAATTTATACATTAATTAATTGCTAAGTAGTATTTATCGATGTGACGTAAAGTCTCGTAATAAATTTCATGACGGTTCGGTTAAGAGTCGATCGTGTTGAGATGCAAATTCTCTTTCGCGCGCGGCGCCATTTGATCTAAATAAAAACCACCACCATCTCTGCTCCGCTATTGGCGTTGACAAGGGAGACAATGCAACCCAAGCCGATCACAAGTTAGAGACGGCAGTTCACCGCGAATCTCGCGTCTATATCGCAGATATTTCTTTGTTGTAGTAGCTCATCGATGTATCGACCGATAGGCAGTGTGAGCGCCGGAACCGGAACCGGAGGAACTTACACTCTTCCGTATATTGCGAGCAGCCCGCCGGAACTGCAGTCGTCCCCGCAGCTTTGGAGCACTCAAGGTATCACTCGCGAGAGAGATAATGAGCACGATAATGTCTACGTCGGCTTGAATGTGTCTCCGAATGAATGTGTCTGATTTACTAAGAGGATGACTGTATGTGCGTATGTGCGTATCGGACAATGAGCTGACATCTGCAGCATTTTTGTGCCGCTTCATGTGCGAGTCATCGAGAAGAGAACCAAAGTTTTTTAATCATCGGATATTTTTCAAATATGTAAAAAAAATTGATAAGTTACTTAACATGACGCATTATAGAACTTTTTTATTTTTCATTAATAGCTAAAATCCATTAATAAATAGATCAACAAATTATCATAAAAATTGTAATTTTTATAATAAAATTAAAAAAAAAAATTTGTAAATATTTTTTTAATGTTTTTTTTAAAGTAACTTTTCTTTAACTCTCCTCTCTCCTTCGCAATATTGTTTTCGAAGTAAAAATTCTTTGAATATTCTTGGAATGCTAAAAGAAATGCCACAATTAGTTACACCACTTGACAATGTCAGGTGAGTAACATTCATGTCTAGTGCATGGTGTTACTGATTCTTAAAATATTTGTTTGTCGATAAAAAAACGTATTTCTGTCGAGACGATACGGATAAATCTCGTCTCGACTTCATTCTTGTTGGCGACCGTGTACTTCTTTATACTATGCTTTCACTATAATAAATGCGCAGTAAATATTTCTTTCGCCAAAAAAAAAACTTTTGATCGTGTAATTGAAGTGCTCAGGTAGCTTTTCTTCAAGAAGACACCCCGTAGATTTGGGACGTCTTCTTTTGTAACCTGGTTTCTCTCGACGTACTGTGTTTCAGCTCTTACTGGTACCACATATTCGATTTCCGAAGAATACGGCAGCAGCAAGTCGTCGCCTACGGTACCGCATCAATCATTGCCGGCGTTCTCGACGCAACCTTTTGCCGGTCGGTCAAGTTTTCGCGGATACAGTCCGCCGTACTCGTCGTCTCAGCAGAACACAACCGTCGCCGAAGTCAGCTCCTGGCCGTACACGAGCCCGGTGACGAGCGATCCACTGACCACACAATATGGCACTCCGTCGCGACGGCAGACCGTCACTCCGGCTACGACACCGACCCAACTTAGCGCAGCGGCCAGTCTAAGTGCAAGTGAGTGTTTTTTTGTAATAATCAATCGACTTGAATCGTGAAAGGCCCTCGATTCTATCGGTGTCACCGCCGTAATAAAAAAAAATAGATACGCGAAAACAAATAATTCTTTTATTTTGAATAAAATTGCGATCTCGGAAGAATAATTCGATTCCCTGTTGAAGATGTAGGAAGGTGTGATTGTTTTCTTTCTTTTTTTTTTTTTTTTTTGTTTTTTGCAAAAAATCTCAAAAAGTACGAGTGTGACTGATAGATTTTACATTCCGAAAGAGTCAAAAATCGATTAGGCATAATTTTATCGTAAAATTTATAAGCAATTTTTGACTTGCGTCACTTTTCAATTTCGTCGCGTTGATAATACATATTCACAGTGATCGTCGCGTACTCTCACGATTTGAATTATCAGCAATCGCAATGTTCGTGTCTCCGACAAATTGCGAGGACAGACTTTAAATGTCGCGAATCGCGATAACGTGATGAACGTGTGTTAATTGACCATTTTGTTCGATCAGTGGAATCCGATGGAAGATAATAATTTTCTACAGCTCACTGCGTGTATATCTATCTGTGTCGTATGTTGGATGTGTATCATTTTCTCACGTGCAGAAGCGGCACAACTCAGTGATAACGCATTCAGACTTTTTTTCATTTTTTATTATTAGATTGATTTCTTATTATTAGATTGATACTGTGCTAATTGCAATTTTTGTTGCTTATGAAAGAAAAACCATTTATTAAATAAAAATAATTGCAATTATTTTTGTACCAATCTAATATATTGTCATTTGAGAGTGTTAGAGACTCAATATACAGTCTGTAAAAACAGTAAAGTTTGTCGTATTTCAGCTTTGCTTGTAAGAATTACAACACCTTTTTATTTTTCTCTCCTAAGAAAACACGGTGCTTTATGCAACTTTCGAAACGCGAGTAATAACATAAAATGATCGAATTTTAAGCGTATTTTTCGGCTATAAAAATATTTGTTTTCTAAATTGCGACACACATTTATCCTAATTCCTAAGCTCCTATTTCGAAACATGAAACTGCAAAGTGTTGGTTAACATTGACAAGTTGAGTAGGCAACTCTCTAAAACCGGGGTGGTTTCTGAACCAGATATCTCTCTGGCATGTCTGTCGCGTTTCCGAAGTGGGCGGTGTTCTTTGATGATCCTCTTCGTCGCGTGCATCTGCGATCCCATACAGAAATAAATGAACGCCGGTGCTAAACGAAACGCATGAGGTGGTATCGTGTGGGGGATGTGTGGATATTGTCAAGCGTGATCAGTGGGCGTGTGTTGCGTTTACACGCCGCGTCCCTGAGATCTCGAATTCCGCGTTTGACGTGCGTTGCTGGAAGATTCCACTTGTTTGAAAAAATTAATGTTACAAATAAAATACCCTCTTGTGTGTATTATCACTTTGTACGAGGAATCAAATGAATAAAAAAAAATATACGTAATTTAAAGAGTCTATTCGCCAAACGCGCAACGGGATCGCAAAGGCATCTGAAGTTTGTTTCGATTTTATAACGCAAAATAAAGTCTTACATTTGGTTTTCTTACATTTTGGAAAAAGAGTGGAAAAAGATGAAATCTACTGCGAAAGGTTAAAGTTGAGAACTTGACAAACTGAACTATGGATTTTCCCCAACGATTTATGTTCCAAAACTAAGAGGAATAAGGATTTACTCTCTCCACAAATAATGAGTTGTCGTTTAACTCGAATTCTGATCTTCGACGTGTCGTATTGCGTGTCATAATAAATAACAAAAAGAAAATTTAATCCTTTGAAAAATCAATACGAAGAAAAAATATTGCTTTTTTTCTCTCTTTCTCTCTCTCTCGCTCTCTCAATCGCGGGTGGCGCGGATATTCACATAGTTTTTGACTAATTCGTCCACGGGCAGTAAATTAGGGCCGTCCCTAAGCGCAGACCACGCTCGCGTTTCACAGTTTCCCCTTACTTGGCAAGATAAATATCCCCTTACGCCTTCTCTCTTGGGTACGATATTTTTTTTCTCGCGCGACGTTTTCAACCTGCGGCGCGCATTGCTATTTATGAGTGTCGCTTAAATGAATATTGGATGATCGATAGGATAGGCGGTGCGCGTATCTCGAGAATTTCCATCATTATCGGGAGAGGCCCCGGGGATTATCGCGCTCACGGGTCACTGGCTGCTGACACCGGTGCCCATGTTGACTTTGTAAACGAGAATTCGCGATAGGAATCCGCGGTTTTGTTATGCTTTGCCTGGGGTCTGTGTCGGGAACGAGATTAACTAATAAATACAATGAACTCTTTTTTCCAACTCCGCAATCGGTCATGCACATTTTACAATATTCAGCTCGCGATCTCTCCCGCGAGCTGAAAGTGCACACGCGACAGCACCTACGCGCTGTGTGTAATCGCATCTCGATCGAATGAATTGAAAAGCCGAAAACACACTCGCGTCTCTCCTTCTTTCGAAATCATTTCACGAGATACTTGTTTGTCATCTTGAATGTGAAGAAGAGAGATAAGATTTCAAATTGGTTTAATTGACGATTGTAAATATCAAGTCGGCAAATGTCTTTGAAAAGAACGTCTCTCTTCCTCCCGTCTCTGACACCTTTCTCAAAATTATTCGGCGATTCAGTCTTTCACTTCGTGGAAGTCTCCGTTCGGTGCCGCGCCGACAGACTCACGTTCCGAGTTCTTTATCGTCTACGATTTCGGGCTTCGCGGTAGCCGCGCGAAAGGGCGAACGCGCAATCTGCACATTCTTCGTCATCTCTCTTTCGTCGCAGTCGTCCGCGGCACCTGTTTCTCCCGCGACGTCACACGCGGCTATCGAAGGACGCATTGATACGGCCGTGACCTAACTTAGTAGTGACACAGCGTGGGCTTAATCTAGTTGTGTCTCCGCGCGATACAAGAAGTATACAACGATAGGGCTGTATCTAGCAGACTGGCAACGTCGGCTTACGATAATTCCGTCGTTGTCAATTTCTGTTGCATTCCTGTTTTCGGAAATATCGTGTTTGAAATCTGTCGAAACTCTTCGTTTTACTTTCTCCGTTGATACGCGATGTATTTGCGATGTATACACGCAATTATAGTTAAAATTATGTTGAATAAGTGAAGGGAAGAGAATGTAATTGTGTAAATTGTGCTCGTGTTAAAGCGAGATGCGAATTGAGAACGGAATGTGCCGAGGTTGTCGCGCAACTTTACTTTACCGAAGGAGGAAATCGCGATCTCATCAAACCGAGAGATATCCAACGTGTATATATATTCGCCGAGAAGATATTAAATCTTGTAACTGGATGTAAATTAAAAAATTCACACGTGATGTTTCTCGATTAGAACAAATTTACAACCAGAGAAACGGTCACGTTCGCAAAACATGTCGTATATAAGAGAAGATAAACGGTTTGATTGAGACATGACATCTTCATCTCCTTTAAAATGCCACCTCAAAGTTTTTCTGCAATTACATTCTGACGCTTATGCAAGCCTCAAGTTCACGACCGAGACCGATATATCGCTTGTTATTTTATCCGCGTTCTTCTCATCATCATCGTTTTTCGGCAATAATTAAGTCTCGCTCGGCTGAAACACAGCGAACGTTGATTCGAACGCGTTTCTCGATTATTTATTACAGATACTAATAATGACGCCGAGATAAAACTCGGTTTGCCTTCTCCGGAGTTCACGAAAAGGTCGACCGGATTTTTTTTATCTGCGGTGACGTGAAAGTTCGCGCCATGCTGAGAAAGCAATAAGTCAAAGTCGAAAATATCTTGCCGAATCTCGAGTTATCTCTGTTTGAAACGGTTTTCTTTCTTTTTTACTGCAAAGGAGCATGTAAAAGTATTTAATCTTTAAAAAACGTAGTTCTTTCAAACTTTGTATTTTCTTTTGTTAAAACTTAGAAATTCCAAAGAATTCGATAAATCTTTGTCACGAGTGAGAGAGAGACACTTGAAAAGAATTTTGAAAAAGTACTTCTCGCAAAAAAAAAAGAAAAAAGATGAGTTGAATGTGTTCGTCTCGGAGTTTCTTTAAACACTCACCACGCGACCATCTCATGGGAACGAATTAGTCGTAACTTTCTCCCCCGCTTGTCCGCTTTTCCCATGCCCGAGTCAAGAGCTTGCCGTTTTGACTTTCAGATTTTCTTTGCGAGTAAAATTACTATGCATTTCTTTATCTGCGCCTGTATTGAAATTGAATATGCAGTGAAAAATAATCGAGTCGCGTTTGCAAAAGACTTGCAGAGAGAAAGAGACAGAAAGATGCATTTCTCTTTCTTTGAGGTGGATATAACGAGGAGAAGTTTAAAGCTCTTAAGAGAGCTTGTGGATTTTCAGAAGCTGCGGTTATACACATGCCGCACTATTCGGGCTCCGTTTCGGCAATGAAGAAAGAGAGAAAATGTAAGAGTGGGAGAGATATCTTTTTAACGTACCGCGACTATGAGTGTTTCGTTCGCGAGGAGCTCGTCGGCCGTTTTAACTGTGCCAGACATCCACCCTCCCACTTACCTATTTATGAAATAGAATAGGGGAACCGTTTCTCTTTCACTTTCTCTCAGCGGTTTTCGTGTGTACGTTTTATATATATATATATATACATGTCGCGGTGCAAGAGCATATGTATGCAAGAGTCGTGCATCATCCTGGAGGACCGTGCACGTGGCCGTTCCTAAATTAATCTGACTGATCCAAAAACTTTCTTTTTTTAGATCGATACAATCAAGCTTCACTTTTCGTTTATATACAGATACAATCAGAATATTTTGACTTTTTCAGTGAAAATTAACATACTGTTCGTTTTTTTATATTGCTTTTCTCTTTTATATTTTTTTCTGTATGTAGTCGAGTTCGTATTATTCGGTAACTTTTGTAGAATTGAATAATGCAGGAAAGAGTGATGGCAAATTTTGTCCAATTTTTGGACCTCGAATTTCGAACTTTTTTTCATGGCAAATAGTACTATTAGATGAAACATTAATCCCAGTAAAATTTCAAGATGAGCATAGACACGGTTCCGAAGATACAAGAGGGTGATGATTTCTAATCAGGGTGTATTGCATAAGAAAGAGTGCATGGCTAAAGTTCATGTAATATTGAGGATATATTCTGTCGAATAAATCATCTATGATCCATTGAACATGTCCAATATTACATTTTGGTTAATCAAATTTTAACACTTTGCTGGAATCGGCAATTAGAAACAAAAAGAAGATCGATATATCGATATG